>JBBDHG010000081.1:802500-905000 GCA_037951165.1 Lophius americanus
CCGATTTAGTGCGAATAAATGGACTCAGGGGATTAAAACACTATCTGGAGTCGACAGACCTGAATATAGACATTACCCATAACATGAACAATTAAAGTCATGGCTCTGCCGGAGATGACGCCATGATGTCCTTCAGTCTGGGTTCTGGGGCGCTGGTCCGGCGGTGCCAGACGAAATATGCCCCACAGCAAACATGAGCTCCGGTCTGGCTGCAGGAGCCGGCGCCGTGGGGACGGACGCCTGATAAAGATGTGCTCAGACCTCGTCTCTGACGGCTCACACTGATAACTCGCCGTTAGCGAGGACGCATCGGCGATAAGCCGTCCGCGCTTCACCGGCTTCACCACGGACCGGACCGGACCGGCTGTCAGGTGGGATTCCTGCAAGCAGATACGAGCCTTCTTCATATCTTCATCGTAATGTCGTCCACGCCGGAACCTTTGGCGTTTCAGCTGAAGGGTTTTTCTAGGTTTTGACAGATTTGACCTTCATTCTCGGAACGGATTTTCTTCTCACGTTTGATAAACACAGCTGGACCTCAGCAGAACCATTACGGTTCCAGAAGCGTCGTGTTGCACAAACTGGGGGGAGCTGTGGTCAAATCTCTGGGAATCGCGTGTTGATGTTTCTTCTCCTTTTAAACATCTGCTGCTTTCCTGAGAAGATGAGGAGAGCATTAGTTCATCTTTGTTCCAGGAGGCGCCGGTGGCACCAGCAGCTGTTTGAGCTTCTTCAGATACGAGTCCGAAGTCTTTGTCTTCTGACACTAAAGATAAGAGACACCGCCTCACAGGTGTCCAGGTTAGTCCCCGCCTCTGAGTCACAGCGATGACGGAGGTCTGTTTTGAGAAAAATAAGGCTTCAACAAAAAAGTTCACACTTAAAAAGAGTCAGTATTGGTGTTTCTTGTTGTTTACCACACAAACTTTCACACAAAACAGCCTTTAAATACAATACTACCTGAAAGATGGAAGCAAATTACAAAATCTTTGCAGCAGAGTCACATTTCCTGCATTGGAACAAAAAGTAGTAAATTTGAGGGTCTTTTTTTTTTTTTTTTGGCTAAAGTTAATAAAAACATATATTTTTAATCAGAACGTAGAGTCGAGGCGTCTTCCCAGAATATTGTTGTGACTCAACCCAAAATATATAATCAAAATATGGGGAACCAAAAAAGGGAACAAAAACAAAATTCAATGCAAAGTGGCTAAACTCAGTGACATCATCATCGCCCTTCGTGCTCTGACGAAGGCCCACTAGGACGACATGTTATTATGACAAGGTCAAAATAGATGGATCTAACTGAGTTAAGTCAACTCGCACCAGAATTTTTGTTCGTGTTCCCCTTTTTGGTTCCTCATGTTTTAAATACATTAAGATGTTAGTCAGTATTAAAGCTCATTAAAACCCAGTTTTACAGATAATAATAATAATAATACGTCTAATATCAGGGCGTTTTTTTCCATATCTGCATAAGTCTGCACATTCTTTGCAAGTTTTGCATAAAGCTTACAGATACAGAAGAAACAGAGCGGTACCACTGGACATCATTTGGGGCAATATGGACTCAATTCAACCAAGATATGAGAAAGAGCAAAAAAGTGAAGTAGTAATACCTGAACAGACCTCCAGCAGGTAGACCTGCCATGCTTTAGTGGGCGGGACTTTGGACCATTTTGACCACAACGGTCTTCCCATAAAACAGTAAATATTTGTTGTGTTTTTACCTCTTGTTTACACTGCAACAATATTTCCGGGCCACCAAAAAGGAAACTTTTGAAAACGGCTCCAAGAGTTTAATCTTCTGAAAAAGTGAGGATCGTCTACACTTCCTGGTTGGTCTTCTTTGTGGTGTCAATCATTCATTCATTCATTATCCGTTCCCGCCTATCCTGTTCAGGGTCGTGAGGGGTGGAGCCTATCCCAGCTGACGTTCTCACATAGAGACAGACACCATTCACACCTACGTGCATTTAAAGTCACCAATTCAATGTTTTTTTTTTTAAAAGACACTTTTCAGTCGTCTTTGCTGGTTTAGAAACAAGAACCAGTTACATGAGTGGCTGGGGACGTATTACTGCAACCAAGCAAAACACTGTGACCACCATATTTAAAAGAAATCCACAGCTAGTGTAGCGTAGAACAACAACAAGGTACGTCAGAGAACGATGGGCTCATCTTTACTCAACGTCACAGATGGATTCTCTCATTCGTACGTAACTGTAAGATTGCGTACGAATAAGAGAATGTAAGATTGTAAGATTAAGATTTAAGCCTGATTCACACTTGCAAATTTGCCTCAGTACTACCGGGTCGTCCGACGTTTTCAGTCCTTTGTCGTTTGTAGCGCCGTATACGGGGGAGACACGAGCTCCCGGAAAAAAACTGGGAAAGATTGGAACGTTTTCTGGCGTGTCAGAAAATGAACCTCGTGAGAAGATGCTACTTAGCGTTTGAGTTTCCATGGCGACAGAATGGGTTGTGTGGATAATAAACAAGTAGTCACAAAGTAGAGAGTTTAGTTTGTGGCTGGTGGAAATTCAACAACAAGAACCAATAAGAAATGTTTTCCAGCTGTCAGTGCGGCGCTAGCTATCAAGTTAACACTCTAGGCAGTCAAATGTAGCTCGCTTACCCACAATTCTCTCTGCTAAATAGACCAGCCGTACTGGCGTTGTAGACACCTTAGAATCAACAACAGCAACATGAACAGAAGAGGGCTGGGGAGAGAGTGCGATGTTCGCCTGTGGGCGGCCGGAGATTAGAAGAAGGTCTTGATGCTATGAGTCAGTCAAATACCAGATCGTCATGGTGAGGAACCGAGGCTCAGCCGCTGGAGCCGACATCAAAACGCAACAAAGAAAAAAACATGTCCGCTGTCAGCGGCTGGCTTTCAGCCTGAAAGAGGGCATTTGTTTTTTTGGGGGGGGGGGGAATTTCCACGTTGTGGATCTTCAGTAAGTGCTTTGAGGGTTGTGGTTGTGGACACTCGTACTGTCTGCAGAGGAAGACAAAGGTACCGGGAGTATAATTCAATCAGGAAACACTCACAGCTAATCGCCGGGGGAGCCTTTCAATGGAAGTTAGACGTTATTAAATCGTCCTTTTTAATTGCAACTTTTTGTTCATAGGACATCTGAGCGAACGTCTCTCTGAATATAATCTAAATTCTCTACAGTCCCAAAGTAACAAAGGGCCTCTTTTCACTACATGAGGGATGAAAGGGTATATAACATTTTGGAGAAACACATTCTGAGTCATCGGAGAGGAATCTCAGGAAAAAATGAGCCAAATATTAAACTTGTAACCATGGCAACGAGAAGAAAAGCAAACTAAAGGCTCCACATCAGTTGTTGTTGGATGTTGTGTTGAAAGTGAGGTTGAAAAATAATAATTGTTTGGGATTTTCTTACGGAACCAAACCAGCCACCAGAATCAACCATTTCCTCTCCATGCTGGAAATAATGGAACCTCATGATGACGAACTGAAGAGTCCAAAAACTGTAAACTGCTGGAGTAAAATAAAGGTTTACCTTCACTAAACTCACTGATGGTCTGTCTGTACTATAAATAATAATAATAATAAGTTCAATTTACAACACACTATAAACATAATTATGTACCAAAAAAGATAGTGGTGGTGGTGGTGGTGTGATACTGGTGGTGGTGGTGTGATACCTGTGGTGGTGGTGGTGTGATACTGGTGGTGGTGGTGTGATACCTGTGGTGGTGGTGTGATACTGGTGGTGGTGGTGTGATACTGGTGGTGGTGGTGTGATACCTGTGGTGGTGGTGGTGGTGTGATACCTGTGGTGGTGGTGGTGGTGGTGTGATACTGGTGGTGGTGGTGTGATACCTGTGGTGGTGGTGTGATACTGGTGGTGGTGGTGTGATACTGGTGGTGGTGGTGTGATACTGGTGGTGGTGGTGTGATACTGGTGGTGGTGGTGGTGGATGATACTGGTGGTGGTGGTGGTGTGATACCTGTGGTGGTGGTGGTGGTGTGATACCTGTGGTGGTGGTGTGATACTGGTGGTAGTGGTGGTGTGATACCTGTGGTGGTAATGGTG
This sequence comes from Lophius americanus, assembly GCA_037951165.1. Taxonomy (NCBI): domain Eukaryota; kingdom Metazoa; phylum Chordata; class Actinopteri; order Lophiiformes; family Lophiidae; genus Lophius; species Lophius americanus. The sequence continues at coordinate 806,571 of JBBDHG010000081.1, forward strand.
GTGTGATACCTGTGGTGGTGGTGGTGTGATACCTGTGGTGGTGGTGGTGTGATACTGGTGGTGGTGGATGATACTGGTGGTGGTGGTGGTGTGATACCTGTGGTGGTGGTGTGATACCTGTGGTGGTGGTGTGATACTGGTGGTGGTGGTGTGATACCTGTGGTGGTAGTGGTGGTGTGATACTGGTGGTGGTGGTGGTGTGGTGTGATACCTGTGGTGGTGGTGTGATACCTGTGGTGGTGGTGGTGGTGTGATACCTGTGGTGGTGGTGTGATACCTGTGGTGGTGGTGGTGGTGGTGGTGTGATACCTGTGGTGGTGGTGTGATACCTGTGGTGGTGGTGGTGGTGTGATACCTGTGGTGGTGGTGTGATACTGGCGGTGGTGGTGGTGTGATACCTGTGGTGGTGGTGTGATACTGGTTGTGGTGGTGTGATACCTGTGGTGGTGGTGGTGGTGGTGTGATACCTGTGGTGGTGGTGTGATACTGGTGGTGGTGGTGGTGTGATACCTGTGGTGGTGGTGTGATACCTGTGGTGGTGGTGGTGGTGTGATACCTGTGGTGTCGGTGTGATACCTGTGGTGGTGGTGTGATACCTGTGGTGGTGGTGTGATACCTGTGGTGGTGGTTGTGGTGTGATACCTGTGATAGTGGTTGTGGTGTGATACCTGTGGTGGTGGTGTGATACTGGTGGTGGTGGTTGTGGTGTGATACCTGTGGTGGTGGTGTGATACCTGTGGTGGTGGTGTGATACTGGTGGTGGTGGTGGTGGTGTGATACCTGTGGTGGTGGTGTGATACTGGTGGTGGTGGTGGTGGTGTGATACCTGTGGTGGTGGTGTGATACCTGTGGTGGTGGTGTGATACTGGTGGTGGTGGTGGTGGTGTGATACTGGTGGTGGTAGTGGTGGTGGTGTGATACCTGTGGTGGTGGTGTGATACTGGTGGTGGTAGTGGTGGTGTGATACCTGTGGTGGTGGTGGTACTGGGACTGAAGTAGAAGAATGTGTTTGGGTCTTTACTTTTCCTTTCACACGCTTCCTGTGATTGACACGGACCCCCCAGCTCTCACAATTTGGAAGTAAGGGTCTCCAGCGTCTTATTAAGGTTCTTCGCAAAGCCGGGGGGGGGGGGCGTGTTGAGGGTTCAAAGGTCACACTCAGAGGGTGGGACGAATGAGGAGCTGCGGTGTGCTGACATGCACGTAGAGAATAAAGTGCTTCTGGTGGTTTTAAGATTAAATTCAAACACGCTGTTAACTAAATCTGTAGGCCGGCTAGAGAAAACAGGCGAGGGGTCCGCCATTCAGCCTCGCGGGGACGGCAGAGCCGCGAGCCACAAGGTCAGGCTGCATTTAAAGAGTGAAAGTTGAGCTTGACATAAACCAATTGAGACCCTCAGTAGCCTTTAAATACAGAACAGACCCATTCATTCGCTCACAATGAAGGTTTGAATGGAAGGTTTGACCCCGATGACACATGTGGAGGTAGATAATAGACAAATGTGTAGCACTGTATCAAATAGTAAGGTAAAAAAACAAAAACAACCTTGTACACTACATGTTTGACTTTACGTTTTTCTGATACAGCCTGGATATTTAGGTTTTCTTTCAAGGTTTCTTCATCATCTTTTCAGAAATGTACAAATTCAGTTTGAGGCCAAACGTTTATCAACGACCGCGTTGCTTCGTGTTTCGATGGGGGCGCGTCTTCTTCCGCCTCCGAGACGGCAGTCCAGGCAAAAACAAGGCAGGGAGCCAAAATTAATCTTTTAGTGACAAATTTCCCGTGTCTCATAACCAGGAAACTTGCGGCGGGTAGCAGTTAGCAGCAAATGTCTCTCATCCCTGAGGGGACAGCAGGATGTCCAGGAACCCCTTAACCTGTCCCCTCATCACAGTGAAGGTAAACGTTTGCCCCTCCCACATTCATTTGATGCGGCGGTCGCTGATTCGACACCAACGTGCAGCTTTGCACTAACTTTATACGTAATCATGTTGTAACAAAAACATTTTTAAAAATGGGGTCCTCTCTGGATGGAAGACCAGCAGAGCCCGGCTCGCCGTTTTATAGGACGCACCAGCGTGGCGCGTTTCCTCCACCGTTTTGTTCGGTGTAAACAAACAACGGCGTCTCAGAGGTGGAGTCATCTGCTCCATCTACATTTTTCTGCTGCTCTTAACGTCTGTTTTCGTCTGGAATCAGAACTGTTTGTTTTCAGAGTGACCTACTGTCACTCAAAAGACTTTGCGCTCCAACGGGACCCGATTCAGAACATTGGAATTTTGGAATAATGAGCGATGACACTTTCTTTGCACTTTGTTCCCTACCTTGATTAGTGCAGCTCGAGTTCTTCATAATATGTCACTCAAACTAAACAACAAAATAGACTTTTATGGGATTATTATGGACGTTTCACACGACCTTTACTCCAGAATGGTTTATTTTCCACCGATGTGACGCCAGAGACGTTCACATCAGACGGCGAGCCAAACTTTTGAGATGCCACTGTTGTCAGGTAGGATTTAAATTCCTGTGTCTCATTAAATCCACTCCTCCAGTACTTTTATCGTGGTCTCCAGGTCTACTCATCCCTCCAGGTGCTCCTGGCTCCAGCTACGGAACCATTAGCTGCCAAAAGAACAGAAAAAAAAAAACCTCCACCTGTGAGCAGTCCTTGACCCTAAAACGGGCTGTAACCCGTGGCGACGAGAGGTTTCGAGTGCGTGTTTCGCAGAGGCTGGAGGGTAATTACGATGGTTAATTGTCAAATCAGGTTAATGCTTTGCTTGGACTTTAAAGGGCAAAACGTAAAGAGCTGGAATCCGGTGGAAGCATCGGAGGAGGAGGAGGAGGAGGATCCAGCAGTAGCAGCGGTGGCGGCGGCGGCGGCGGCCAGTGATTGTTCATTCATTCTGCGTCTGGCTGTGCAGCTGCAGCCAGGAGGGGAAAATAAGCTGGAAAAATAGGTCCTGAACATGACGGGCGTTTCATTTTAAGGAGGTATTTTGCTGCAGTTTGAATCAGGTATAAATACTAATAGATCCGTTTGTGAACCAAAAAAAAAGCAATCTAGTTTTCTGAGGCCTCAATTCTACCTTCATGACTCATTTGCTTTAGAGATTTTTTTTATAGCAACGGCTTTGTTTTCTTGTTCCCCCCCCCCAGGCATGATGGGGGAATCAGTGAGTCATTCAGCCACAACAACATCAGCATCATTGCTAATAGTGAAATCTTTACTCCACAGGTAACCACCATCGTTAAGCCATTAAGGGAAAACTTGAGATTTTCACTTCCTGTTTTTCATTTCATCTCACTATCAAATGATAGACTAGCATAAAACGTTTGGATAACATCTGAATTTAATGTCATAAACCAGTTTAACCAGTGGGATGAAACTGAAGAAGTCATTAAGGGAGGGTTACGGATTGAGCGTGGGATGGAGGCGGGGCTATGCGTCAGTTCTTTGAGCGATGGAGGGGGGGGGGGGGGGGGGGGGGGGGAGACATACCGACCCGTGACATCAAACTCAGATGTGCAGGTGATTAACGTGGTCCGCAGCAGCTGGATTCAATGAGCAGCGAAGGATTACGATGCATTCCTGCTCGGCCCGGCCCGCTATCCTCTCCAACACACTCCCGCAAATATGATCCATCGCTGCCAATCAAATGTGTCGCAGCGGCGACGTCTGGTATCCCTTTTGTTTCGGAGGTCACGACCCCCAAGTGTTTGTAAGGGTCCTGGTTTGAACCCTTCATCATCAGAACTTCACGCTGACACTTTTTTACTTTAGTTGTGCACAAATAGGTGAAGGTAAACTATAATGGAACAATTTGATATTGACAAATTTAAAAAAAATTTGCAATATAATTTATGATAAGACCAGATTCCTTCAACTGACTTATTTGTCTCATCCTCCTGGATGAGCTGGAGAGTGTTGCCGGGGAAAGGGATGTCTGGAAATCCATTCTGGATAAGCGGAAGAATATGGATGAATGGATGGATAGACGCCTTATTTGTAAAGTATTTAAAACGCTAGAACTTTGTTGTTGTCTAACGAACAATTACAAAATCCGTAGTGGTAGTAACTTTTTTTAAGTTTATTTAGCCCCATGCGTTACGTACAGCCTCTGGGAAAAGACCACCCTCTATGAAACCAGCCCCTTCCGTCAGGAAGAGCGTCTCAGGCCACAGGTTCTTCAGGGACTACAGATGATCTGAGCCGTTCTCACCAGCCAGCCACATACCTCTATCCAATAATACGGTAACAAACAAACATCCAAACCCTGGTTCGGACTTTGAGGAACTTTTAACAAAACCGTTTCAGTTTTTTCCAGCTAATTGGAGAAAGCTGGACAGAAGCGTGTTTTGGCTAGACTTTAAACTAATCCATCAAAGTAGCGCGCGTGAATCCTCGCTTAAACTCACCCTACAAGATAAACACTATGCAAACACCAAACCTAATGCCATGAAAAATAAGCAGCTCCTCCTTCAAACATCTCAAGCTGAGCAAATACAAAGCATGAAAATCCAGATTTATGCAGCCTCCAATATGGCCGCCAAACGCCATCAACAACTTGATGGAGTAGTTTGTGTCTGGAGGATTTATGACAGTGTGAATTCATATTCATGTGCTGTATGCACAGGTGCTGTTGACGCCTCCAGCCTCCCTTCATCCCCGCTGATGGTTAAGAAAACATGGCTGCCGGTCGCCATATTTCACCCGGTGGAGAGGAGACTATATTCAAAGAGTTTTCTCACGTACTTTCATCCGCCTGCAAAAAAAACACATCCCTCATTTTTTTCTTCTTCTTAAAAATCAAACATTTTTGAGCGTCACCCCCTTCCAGGGTCTAGTAGAGAAAGACACTGGGTCAAGAAGTTGATTGGAAACTTCTAAAAAACTATTTTCTCTCTTAGTTTTTTCTGCACTAAGTCGTTAACAAACCCTAACAAATATTACTCGCGTGTATCCGAAGTTCCCCCGCTGCCGGGCGCTGGGAGTTTATTTCACCATCAGCACATGTAAACATGCTCATTAGCACGTTTGGGCCGCGGGGATTTTTTGAGTATTTACACGCTGCAATCAAATAGTTGGATGTAAATCACGATGCATGATGGTCCGTGGCGATCACCTCAACTGATGCATCATGGGATATGAGCTGTAATGTTTACATTTCAGGGTTTTTCATGGATAAATATCTCTCCACATTCATTCATCTTTGTAAAAGATATAGTAACATTGGTGAGCCAAAACATTATAACCAACTACCTACTGTTGTGTAAATCCCGCTTTTGGGGCCAAACTAGTTCTGATCTGTGGAGATCTGGACGCCTCCGGACCTCTGAAGGTGCCGTGTGGTGTCTGGCAACATGATGTTAGCAGCAGATCCTTTCAAGACGTTTCAAGATGGAGCCTTCATAGATCAGGCTTGTTGTTTGTTCATGCACGTCCCACAGATGCTGGGCTGGATTGAGATCTGGGGAATCTGGAGGCCAAGTCAGCACCTTGAACTGGTTTTTGTGTTCCTCAAACCACCTGAACCCATTTTTTAGTGAGTCAGGGGGCATCAGGCTGCTGGAAGAGGCCACTACTAATAGGGAATACCGTTTCCATCCATGAAGGTTGGGGTGGAGGGGGAGGGGGACTTTGTCTGCAGCAATATATAGGGCCAGGAGCTACGTGTCAGGAAGTTAGGACCCAAAGTTTCCAGCAGAACACGGTCCATAGCATCCCACTGCCTGCTCTGGCTTTGTTTTGTTTTTTTCCATAATACATCCTGGTGCCATCCCATAATCACACAAGTACCAGAAATAAGACTTGAAGACAAAATGTTCACCTGCTGCCTAATAAATCCCACCCACCTGCAGGTGTCGTAGAAATTAGATGTCATCTGTCAGGGTCGATAAAAGTTATGGCTGATCAGTTTGCCAAGCATCTGAAAGAGAGACGTGAAGGAATTATGAAGTGTTGGGATTACAACACCTCATCTGAGGAGAGAGGCTTTCCTTCTGCTCACTAGTTGGAGAATGTTCAGGAAAAAAAGACAGAGGGATCGGAGCCAACAGTTCACTGTTCCATCCTGTTTGGCGAGCGTCTCCTTCATGTCACCTTCTATCGCACATATTTACAGATATCAGCCGCCGAGGTGAGGAACTGTCTTCAAGAGACTTTTTCTTTGAGCCCTCAGAGACGTCTGGTATTAACATCTGAGGTGGGACAACGACCCTGAAGTTTGTGCTGACCTGACAGAAGCCCCCTGTGGACCAGTAATACTAACCAACCCTCCCATCCAGTGTTTCCATTCAGATCTGAGTCAGTCTAAATCGTGGGTGGATCACATGTGCGACCATCAATAAGAAAAACCTTTCCAGATGCGGATCAACTCAAGAGATCCTCTAGTTTTTCACAGAGTTTGCAAAATCCATCCCGCAGCAGAGGTCTGCTCGGGTCAGACTCAGAGCTCGCCACCGCGCCACGCACTGATGTGTGAAATTAATCTCAGGTTACTGATTGAGCCGGGAGAAGGGCGGAACTATTCTTGTAGGTTTCGGTATGTAAAAGTGGTCCTTGATATTAGATTTAGGGCTTAATGGAGCTGCATCTTGCTCAGAGAGTCGGATATCTCGCGTTCATTACCCTCCAAATTATAGCCATTCGCATCTTTTTTCCCTTAAAGCGCATTAGAGGCTCTTCGTTCTCATCGTCTTCTTCAGCATTGCACGACGGCATTAAGATAAAAGTGGCTACTTTTAGTACCGACGACACTGCATCAAATGAAAATAAACAATAAAAAAAAAACACTTTGAGGCTATTTACTGCAAAGACTGCGTCTGATCTTCAAGCTTTGTTTTTCAAACAGTCAGACACATTTGTGCTTCATTAAAAAAACATCCAGACCCCATTTAAATCAGTCCTCGGTTCTTGCTCTTGACAGGTGATGCATTCTGGGTGAAACAAAAAACACATCCCGGGGAATGACGCAGATTGGCTGCTCCTTTAAGGACATGACATCAGAGAGGACATTGTAGGATATTAGATCTTCACAAAGGGACACGATTTCCAGATTTTTGATTCTAATGGGAAGTAAACCATCCAAACTTTTCTCTTTGTTTCCCACCTCCTCAGGCGAAGGTTGTGGTTTTCCACAAATCTGGCCTCACTTTAGTGGAGTAATTCAGTCAAAGGTAGCGGAACCTTCAGCATATGGCCGCCAGATCAAAAGAACTGAACCCATGAGTCCATAAACCTTAAGGACGATTCTCAACTACCATGTTTTTACTTCGCTCTACAACTTTTACATATTAGCTACGGTAGAAGTGGTCATGGGAAGCTTTCAGGTCAGCAAGTTTTCCAAGAGACTTTCACAATAAAAGCGTCAAGTCTGTTAAGGACTGACAAATACGTGGACCGCTTTGAATTTGAAAAAGTGTAGATATTTAATAAAGCATATTATCGCCGTTTTAACGGGGCAGGTCAAGGCTTCATTCAAAGTCATTACAGCGTGGGTCATATCGATAGCCAGGATAAGGAACTAGCCAGGGCAAGTTCTCTTTTAACAGCGTTGGTTGAAGTTGAATATCAGCATAATGTGCACAGCTTTGAATTCTTACACATCAAAGCAAACTATGACAAGTCAGAACCCTTTGGTGCTGAGCTACGCTCTTATCTCAGGGCTACAGCTAACTAGCTGCATGTTACTAGAATTCTCAACCTTATTCTCTTTTGGGCTCTTCCCTTTAGGCATCATCTGTTTCCATCTTACACTGTCCGACACAATCTTCCTCTGTCACCTCAACCAACTGCATGTCCTCTCTCACAACATCCAGAAACCTTCTTCTCCTGCCTGCAGCTCCATCTCCAGCATCGTTAAGTTGACAAATGCGGGTTCAACAGGGATGCATTAAATGAAATAAGTGAAACCCACCCAACTCTCCTTTACAAAAGGGAATTATTTCAGCTCTTCAAAGTACCAACGACCTTTAGACTTTGCCGGAAAATACATTTAAAGGACCCTTCCTCCTTTTACTACCTTATACAAATGTGCAGATCGTGTTTGTTGATTTTATGGCATCTTCATCTAAGACTTCCTTTCCTGCCAAAGCATTAAGGCCTCCAGGGAGGACTGATGTTCAGCAGCAATGCCATCTGAGGTCATTTACAAAGTCTGTCCCAGATACCATCTCTGGACCCACGTCTGCCGCTGGTTTAAACAGCTGGTTGGCAGCGACACTAAAAGCTTGGCAGGAGAGCGACTGCTTGTCCGAGCAGGGCGGCGTGATGTTCGCCAAGGGTGGATGCAAAACATTTCTTTACTGGAGAAATCCTCCGATGCCAGGTCTGGCACTGATTTGTCAAAAAAAAAGGCGACAAGAGAGCAGAGGGGAGACCCCTGATGTGTGGAATGACTATATAGGATTAGGATGATGTAATACACCAGAACCCGCCTTAAAAGAATTTGTTTCTGGAAGGATATCAAACTTTCTGAAGGAGGCGGGTTTGAGCATGTGGTCCCACATGAGGGATTTGACCCCTAAAAGCCTGCCTGAGCTTGAACAAACACACAAAGACACCTGATCAGCCGACGGTGACACATGGAAATAACCCAAAACAAAGAGGCCTCTTCTTCTAACCACCTCTGAAGACGTCTGCTTTGTTCTTCAAGACAATCCTTGACCAGCATTCAGCCTGCTGTCACCGCTGCTTTACAACCTATTACCTCCACTTCCCTCCTGCAGCTGCATGTGGTAGTGTTCTCAATGTGATGGCTATGAGGTAAGAGCATGATGAAAGCCAGCGTCTTCATCCTGATGGCGTTTGAAGACCACCTTCATCTTTGCTCCAGCGGGCAGGTGATGAAATCGGATGTCTGGTTTCAGGAGGACCAGACAAAGGTTTCTTGTTATGACCGAAGTCGTCTCTGAGTCAAGGTTTTCATCAGCGCAGCTGACTGCTCAACATGCAAAGGCTATTTAAAGGTACAGTATTTGAAATTTAGGGGGTATACCTTTGAGTAAATATAATATAATCCGCCGAAAATATGATTTTATGAACCAGAACTCTATATCAACAGAGGCTACCGTGTTTGTACAGTGGCCTATGATTTTAAAATCAAGTGGCTGAAAGAGGATGATGAAGACACCCATCAGCACCAAAAACCAATGAAGAAGATGATAAGTAAGTTATAGGTTGCTGCTGTTGAGAGACGTTTGTGAGAACCCAAATTTTGAAAATTGGGAGTCATACTTATTATTTAGCAACAAAAACAAACAAACAGAGGAGTTTGAAAGATCGCCGTTAAGGAAGGGAATTATGAAGAAGTAAAACAAAATCAGGATTAGCAACAACAGAAAACAAGGATAAAAACTGATGCAGTAATCAGCGGTACTGCTGAGCTTACTTGTGCAGAAACTTTGCAGAAAGTGGAAGGCTGTGTATAGTCGGCAACATTGCTTTCGTCAAACTTAAGGACAAAGCGCTAAACCCGACATAAAATAGGTAAATGCATGTTCAAATACCTTTGGTTAGAGAACAGGGAGTTTCTTGGTGGTTGAAGGACTCTGCAAAAAACTTTGAAACTCAGAACATTAGGCGTCATGTCTTTGGAGTTACATGCCAAGTCAGAAAAACACAAAGCAGCTGTAAAAGCAAGTATCGTTCCACGTTGGGATCTAGAGCATCAGCTCCGTTTGGACCTACACTACAAGCTGAGGCGCTCTGGACTTTACAGATGGTAACAATATCTCATAAAAAGGTCTTAAATTGGACTTGCTGATACCCCTGAATGTAGATTACAATCTAGAATTCCACTGTTAGACGCCAATAATTTTACGGACTACACCTTTAAAGTCATTTGATGCCCTTCCTGAGAATGGAGGCATTCAGTGCAACACCAGCGCCAACTCGGTCAAATTTGCTGGACTCCCCTTCATAACAACGGGCTGATTTTACAGCTGCTGCAACGGAGGACCATTAAATCAAAACGTTCTAGCCGTGATCTTTTTCCTAGATCTGTGTACAAAAAGAGATAGAATGCAGCTGCCAGACATGACTTCATTTATTTCTTCAGGTATCGAGTGCTGATGCCCAGGATTTACCGGCATCCATGAGGTCTGGTTTACCTCAGGAACGTCACCTTCTGGTATCAGTCATGTTCCTTATTGTGGTGATTGCAGGGAGTTGAAGTGTATAAACACGATTCATCATTTCAGACGGTTTCAAATCCATCTCTACAGTTTTCAGCTAGAAGTCAGAAAGTCAAGCAATAATCAGCAGAGCCTGATTAGAGGCTCTGTTTTCTAACAGTTCATTTAGTTTATTCATCCTGGGAACCAGATTCCTGCCATGAAAGCCTTGATGACCACTCGGTTTTTCAGTTAATTTAATGTGTTTTGGAGCCGATCCACGGTGGATTCCCAGACACACTCCTGCAACGTTCTGACTTATCTGACCTCCTTAATAGTTGAGGTTTTCTAGATCATTTACTGCCATATCGTTTGCATGAGGCCATAAACCAAGTCAGCACTCTGCAGAACAATTTCACCACAAATGATCTGCAAGTTTAACCATTGATAGTAGTTTACGCAAGTTTCGCCAAAAAAAAAAGTCCCCACATGAAGCCAGGACCTTCCTGGAGGGACTGATTAAAACTTCAATACCAGCGGTGAGATGTCGGTCCACAACGTTCTAGCCCCGATGTCTGTAAAACGGTTTAATATCTCTTTTATGAAGTGAATTCAAAACCAGATAGGTTGGGCCCCGGGTTAACAAATACCATCACTGGTACTGTTAGCTAGCAGTACCAACCTATTAATGGAAAAATGGTGATCCGTTGTGGCGACCTCCAAAGGGAGCAGCCGAAAGACGAAGAAGGAGAAGAAATGGCATCTAATGGTGAACCTTCCAGATTGCAACCTATTTCGGCTCCCAGCTCACCCCTCCCTATCCAAGAATGAAGACTCGTATTCAAGTGTAAAATTATGTCTTCATCTACGACCTCATAAATATTTGCTTTCAGAGTCAACCACTGATGGATCAGCCAGTTGTACGATGTTGCAGAGAAAAAGCAGCATCAGCGTTTATCTGAAAATCTTTGTCCTTTGATCTTGGATTGTGGCCCCAGCAAGTGTGTGAGGTCCGGGCCAGAGGGGAACAGAAAACCTTCCCTCCAGAACCTTTCAAAGTGGACCCAGAGCCGGCTGTGGAACATCGTCGAGGAGGGAAGGTAAGATCAGAGACCAGCTACCTTCCAAGGGAATATTCCCCATGGTTTCAAGGTTCCGAATTTCAGGATTCTCTCTTTGAAGACGAGATTTCCCGCTCAAAAAGTGGGTTCCCGAAATTAAAAAATAATTCTCACAGAACAAAAATATTCATCCAGCAACAACTTATTCATCAAGTTTTTTTTGTTGAAAAAAAAAAAACACATGAAAATCCCTTTTTAGGGCCAGAGTTCAGAGTTCAATACAACTGTTATGATTATTATATTGAATTTATTCAAAGACATGCAGCTGTACTTTACGTACTGCACCTTTAATGGTTCTGCTATCATCGTTAATAAACTTTAGCCGGTCCTAATGATATCCGACAACAGAAGCATGACTGTTCTCATGGAGTTTATTCCTCTCTCTCTTTTACTGCCCATGAGTGACCTCTTCTTTCCCCATGAACTCATCACTGACTTCCTCTGTTTCCATCTCTCACAGAGGAACAAGAAGACACTCAGAGGAAGGACATGGAAACGATTACAGCGTCAGAGGACGTCATACTCAGGTTTAGTTGTTAGACCTCTCTGGTTTGTGTCTCGGCGAGGCACGAGAAGAAGTTTAAACCTGAATATCTGCTGAGAGGTTTCACTTCCAGTGGATCTGATGGATCCTGGTTTGGTCATAGCTTCCTGTGTATGCAATTAACTCCTGGACTTATCTAGATGTGCATAAATTACCGTTGGAACATGACATTGGGTCAGTGTTTCCAGTTTTTTGGCTCTTTGTAACCGAGAAACGCTGAAAACACAAGTGTGAAGTCAACGCTGGCTTCTCTGAGCCCTCGCCATGGTCAATCATGACTGCATGGTTTTGGTTCTTCACCACATCTTCAGCAGAAGATCAGCAGGAGCTCACATGATGTTATAACTGACTCTAAAGCAAACATTTGGAAGAATCTGCTCTGAAAAAAAAAGGTTTGTTGGATTTACTTAATTATATTTTTATATTTATATTATATTTTGGTATCATCATCCCCACAGATCCTTCATTTTAACACGATAAGTCAAAAACTATAACATGAATTGATTTCAAACTTTATACCAACATAGACTTTAGTGCGAGGAAGAATTGGATTGATTTTGATGAAGGTCCGTTGCATATTTCCACCACAAGGGTCAAAAGTTATAGGGCCATCATTTCTCAGACCCATTTTGTCAGTGTAGTTTTAGACAAACTTCTTTTCCTAAAAAGCTCCTCCTAGTGAGATAAAGATTAAACTATAAGGGTAAAATATGATACATGAGATACAAGATAGATCTCCTCGACTCAAATACACCAAATCTGTACTAAATCTGAGCGAAATCCATCCAGTTCTTCCTCGCACAAAGATCTACGTGGGTCCAAAATTGTGTTTTTGAGTTGTCATGTTAACACAAAGGATCTGCGGCGTTCCCGTAGTTTTCCCCAACTTTTTGGGGATATGATAAGTCGTGGAGACTTGGGTTTTCAGGGTCTCCAAAAACCATCTGCTGGAACTACTGGAATGTCGAGCTTCTGAATCAGTCCGACATTCCATACTGGAGATATATTCCAATTTGTTTCCCCAGTCAAACTGAATGGGAGAGCCTGAAATGAAGGAACGCCGTAGTCATTTTCTGTGTAACAAAAGTTTGGACCCCATCACTAATACCCACTCACGGTTCCCCCCTCCACTCCACCAGAACGGCTTCTGTGCTTATTTGTTCATGCATTAGTTTGATTGGCCAATTTCTTGGCAACTCATGTGTTGGATGAAGTTTCAAACGTTCCTTTGTTTATTTCCTACTGTTTTTCTTCTAGGCCGCCCATTCATCAACTCTATATCCAGCATCACTGGACCCGGCTCGCGGAGGATCCAGAGCAAACATCAGATGATGGTCCAACTTTTCCCCTGGCCTTTTCCAGAGAGGTTCCATCTCTGCACCGAAACCCTCGCGTTCTGGGTTGCCAGGTTTGGGAATGATCTGGGTGTTCATTTCCAAACAATCGCAGTAAAGCCACGCTGCCAGACTTTATGTTTTTGCCAGACATTATGTAAATGGATTTTCACTACGGATCCGGGGTTTCGGATATTTGAGGGTTTTCTCAGAGGAAGGAGGATAGACGCCTCGGTTCTGGCAGATATTTTATGTTTTGGGCAAATCTCTTAACAAAGGTCTTCAGTTTGGGGGATCATTTATCAGGTTGCAAGAGCAGAGCAGAACTGGGTTTCCAGGTCTGGTCCAACACATTTTTTTTTTTTTCCATATGAACCCCTGAGCCTCTACTCCTGCTGATCAAACAACACGCCTGCGGCTTCTGCTGCCGGATGCGGAAACACACATGGGCCCGATTATGAAGCAGCATTTTACACAGGCTCGTAAAGAACAGAACAATCAACGGGTCCTGGGTTAGACTTCTGTGGTCTTTTCTCTCCCCCAAACGCGACCCACTTCTCCCCGATGTTAAACTACCTGTTCTACCTCCTCGTGGTACATTTAGAGCCAAATGAGTCACATCGCAGCTGAGTAGAAATCCTTTCAGGACAACCTCGTCTTCATTACATCCAGCATGACTCTGATTATATAACCCACTGCAAGTGGAAAGAGTTCTGAAGAACTTAACTCAATTTGAAGGAGGGGATTTGTTAAGTCAGGGCTACAGATGGTTATGTAGTGCAGTGGAGTGACTGTTCCCGTTGTGACCCAGACTTTCCACTGCGTGAACAATAACAGAGTCATTAATCTCCTGTAGCCCATCTTATCTCCAGCAGCAGGGACTAGAATACCTCGCTGGACCCGTGTGCATGGAGGGAGGGACGGGTCTGCTGCCGGAGCTGCCGACTGTTTATCTACATTAGGCAGGAATAAAACCATCAGTTGGAGTTATCGTGGTATTGAGACAGATGTGGGGCGTGTCCCGTCAACGGAACCTTCTGTTTGCATCGGGTTCTAAACTGCTGCCTCCGATTCTTCTGCTCCTCAGGTGTGTCAAATTAGAAGAAGATATGGAAAACTAGGATTTATTTCCTGGATGGAGCGGAGCTGCTGGTGGTCCCCGCTGGTGCTGAGAGGATGGATGGAAGCCAGGTCTGTTCCACTACAGAACAGAACCCACTGCTTTAGTGTAACCACACTGGAGCGTTTGTGAACGGATCTTTTGAGGTCCCATCGGAGCATCTCACAGGGGTTCAGGTCCAGACTATGTTTTAATGTTTCCTTCTGATCCATTTGGATGTGGACATATTCTTCTACTTGGGATGATTGTCTCGATACATGGGCTTCAATTCCTCAGAATTTTCTAGTATAGAACCGAATCAATGTTTCCGACCATGATGGCGAGTCATCCTGGTCCTGAAGCCGCAGATCATCTCCACAACATTCCATGTTTGACCGTAGGTGGGATGTTCTTCCAGTGGAATGCCATGTTTGGTTTCCACCGGATGGAACGGGTCCACCTTCCACTCAGCGGTACAGAGAAGATTCTCCCATAAGCTGTTGGGGGTTTTAACCCGCACCAGCCTTGATGTTCTTCTGGGTCAGCAGTGGCTTTCTCCTCACCACTCTACCATGATGCCATTTAAGCCTTTAGTGGAGTGGAGCTGTGACCTCTGACCTTTATTGAGGTGAGAGAGGCCTGCAGTTCCTGGGAGGTTTCCTTTGGATATTTTGTTACTTCCAGAGTGAACCTTCATCTTCTTCTTGGGGGAATTGGGAGGTGGTCCACTTCTCTGAAGGTTCACCATTGTTTGGAGACCATGTGTGTGAGACTGAGGAATCTAGGAAAGGTTGTAACCTATCCGAGCATTGGGTGAAACAAGGACAATCACATCGAGACACACACACACACACACACACACACACACACACACACACACACACACACACACACACACACACACACACACACACACACACACACACACACACACACACACACACACACACACAAAGCAGTAATTGTGTTTACTTCGGTTATACCATTTGGGTCGGGGTCAATCCCAGAAGACAAGGGGGTTCATTTACAGATCCTGCAGTAACATTCGTCGGTCATTGATGATGTCAGATTTTACTCAAGTGAAAACCAGGTCTATGCTGTCGTACACGACAAGGGTATATGAAGGGTATATCCTCCAAAAAGCCACCTATCCCCTGCATTGTACAATCAACACCCGACTGAACTCATCGAATTTATACCGAAGTTACGTCCAAAAGACAAAAAAAAACAAAAACAAAAGAAAAACTTCCCCTAGTGAGTAAACTATAACATATAAGAATAAAAAAAGATGATATCTTTAAGATAGATCTCCTGGAGTCGATTCATAAGCACCAAAGTTGGACTAAATCCGACCAACGGTAAGGAAATTATGACCCAAAAACATTTGGATATAAAACTCCCCCTAGTGTCAGTAATAATCAACTGACCTTTCCCCAAATCAACCCATTTCTTCCTCACACTAACGTCTATGTGTGTATAAAATTTGAAAACTATCCATGAAACTGTTTTGGAGTTATCACGCGAACAGGAAGGATCCACGGCGCTGATTATGGTTCCATTATGTCCTCAGACACCAACGTTGTTGGAATGATTTGGATTCTTTGCACAAGTGGTCTAAACTAACTCAAATTATTCCACTGACATTTGTGGAATACGCACTAATTACAACCATGTGAATATTCTTACATGATAAGAAGCAGATGAGAAAATTATTTTCTAAGAATGAGGAGTGAAAAATGTCCCACATGTTTTCATTTGTTCCCACAACCTCCTGCTTCACTTTCACTCCGTCCACCACGGAGGGCGACTTGCACCTTGAAAAAGGTAGGATTACCCATCATGCTTCACCTCTCCCAGTTTGTGATCCATCCCTCCAGAGATATCTACCTATTTAGACTAAATCCAGTCGTTGGGGAACTTTGCTGTGCAGCCTGGAAGAGTTATTGCCTTGTTTTGAAGAATCCACGGGGAGATTGGGCTTCGGTTAAAAGCCCTTTCCCAATCCGTCTGGGTTTATGAAAGTGGAAAGCCAAAGATGTCAACAAAACAGTCAATGTGAGTTTACTGTGTCTTAAAATCCAGGGTAACGGGCAAATAGAAAACTTCAATAAATTCAGTTTTATTCCATAATCAAGAACTTCAACCATCTGCCAGTGAAGCAAATTATCCCAAAGAACCACAGTCGGTTCAACTTTAATGTGAAACATGTAGCCTTCTCCTCTGACCCAAACCGATGCTGACAAGGAGGTTTAGAAATGAGGATGATTTAATGTGTTCATCATGTAGTCACTCCCTGTTGGACATCTCTAGATGACACCTCATTACTAGTTACCGCAGAAGAATCTCCCTCTCCTTTCCCCTCATGAATCATCTGTTCTCTCCGTCTGACACGTAATTCCTCCTGTTCTCAATCCTATAGTTCCCTCAACTTCCTGTCTCACATGATCATTCCACAAAGTAATATTGTGTTTTTGCTCAGAACGGCACCTTAGGGACAGAATCTCAAGTATTGAATACGATATTTCATCTTTGATTCAAAAATGAAAAGAGGTTGATTTGTGAGATCCAAACCTCGATAGTAGAGGACTCGACCCGAGCTCAGGGTTCTGCTGTGATAATAATGGAGTGTTGAGTTGGACCTGCGGTTTGGTGAGGCATGAGCAGAGATGCCAGGAATGGTATGGGATGATTCGCGCGTCCATCTGCGTTTCCAGTCTCGCCAAAAGTCGTGATGTCTGGATAAAGACCAGGAGAATGGGACCACAGATCCACAAGGCTAGAATGAGATTCTTCATTTGGGTCGAATCATAGTGTGAGATGGGTTGAGGAGATACCGGAGAGGCGATGGACCTTGTACCAACAAAAGGTGCCACAAGAAGTACCAGTTGAAAGGTGGGTCCAATAGAGCCGGTCCCCTGCGAGGAGAAATCTTGAGTTGATGCGTCTTGAATGTAAATACATGAATATGCAAATTCACTAAACCCACTGTGGACCCCCAGCCGTTCTGAGTCACTCTCCTATCTTGCACAAACGCTGGCGAACACACACTCCCAGTCGCACAAGAATGCGAGCTGTGCAGGGGCGTAATGAATTCCTGCTCGTGTAGTCCTATGTTGGGCGCCACCGGTGCCAAGTGTCATTTGAAGACCTTGAGCTTTTCCAGACTGAGAGCATTCCTGTCCTCTGCTCTATCTTCACGGTGTAGGTATGAGAAGCATCCCGGAGTTTAAAAGGGAATGTCAGCGTGTTGGTGAGAGAGCATACCCCATGTCTGGAGACTCAAGTGGCCCGGGTCGCCTCAGCGGGGGTGTTAAGGATTTCAGGAGGCTGCCACCATGAACAAACAGACCCCCCACAGCTGGGAACAGCAGAGCATCAAACACCTCTGTGGAAGGCCTGCAGAGGTCGCGGCTCACAGATGTAGACCAGACCTCCACTGGGTGGCAGGAGGAGGGAGGCCTTTTCCGGCAGAGGAGGACCAGAGGTTAATGTGTGTGTGTGTGTGTGTGCGACTCTGCTTTGATGTCGAGTGGCGACGAGGAGGAGAAAAAAACGGAATTGGGCTGGCGATAAAGAGGAAGGAGAGAATTTACCGGCATTCAACCTGTTGCCCAAACTGATGAAGCATATGGAAGGTTTTCAGGTTCTGATGGGGGGGAAAAAATCACGCCATACGAAGCTCAGATGAGTCTACTGCAGCTGGCTTCACTCTGGATCCAGGCTCCTCTAAATATATATATATTATAATATATATATTAATTTAAATGTAATTCACTAGTTTATAGTGTTGTTGGAGAGAGGAGTGATGATAAAATAGAATAATAATAATTATTATATTAATAATAGAGCCCTGACAGGATATTCATGCCTAAACTGATGCGAGTTTGATAGGAAGTGTTTTTTTTTCTGTGTTTATTTATTCTGTACAAACAATTATTTATTTATCTGAAGAAAAAAAAAGAAGAAAGAAAGTGTGTTCTTACTCACATTATTCGAAGACGGAGACCCTTCACCAAAGTGTTTAATATTCCTCATATCAAATAACCTCACTGGATTTATTACACAAACTACATCATGGTCCTACTTTGCTAACGACCTGCAGAGTATTTAGAAACAATTTGCTTCCTGGTTCCTGACAGTTCTGACAGAGTCGGCATGTGATTGGCTGTTACATTTAATCAAAGCTGATTAACTTCACCTGGTTTCTTCCCAGAAGACGTTGGTGCAGTACCGCCTCTTTACCAAAGGGGCGCTGCTCCGCTCATTTCATTAAACTGAATGGAAAAGATTTTGAGAAATAGCAAAAAAACGTAATATTTGGATTTTAAAATGCAAATCTTCATTTCAGCATGATCCATCCACAAGAAAAAAATAGAATTGATTCTAAAGCGAAAAATGGCATGCATAAAATAAGTGATAGAAATAAAAAATCTAATTAAATGCTGTGTATTTTATAATGTAAGTAAATGACATATTTTTGATTTTTGTTTTTATATTCGTAAATCAATGAATAAATAAACATTATAAAAATTTAAGGTCAACATTTTTTACATTCAGAACCTTTTTTTCACAGTATATAAGGAATTCTGGACATAAAATCCAAACAAAAATATTACCTAATAACTAAGGAAAAGAAAAATACTGTTCAGAACCATTAGCAGATCACCAGATGACCGTCGTCATGGTTAATGTGAATGAAGGTTTGAAAGTTTCCACTCACTGATAATGATGTTTACAGTCACACATCGTGGTCACATGATCCCCAACCGCGGCCGTATGTTCAGTTTCAGCCAATAAATAAGCTTCTCCTCATTTTTTCGGAGGTTTTCTGTGTTTTGGACCTAAAATCACGCAGTGTGGGGGTCGGGTTCTGTGCATGGTTCTTCTCTTGCAGCTATGTGACAGCTGATGTTTGACGGTAGAACCAGAGCCTTTAACACATCCTCTCTACAACACTCCTTCTGTCTTTGTGTGTGTGTGTGTGTGTGTGTGTGTGTGTGTGTGTGTGTGTGTGTGTGTGTGTGTGTGTGTGTGTGTGTGTGTGCGTGTGTGTGTGTGTGTGTGTGTGTGTGACTAAGCCTCAGCCTTTCTTTCTTTCATTTTGTTTGTTCCTGTTTACTCTCTGATTAACTCCAAACTGCCAACCATTAAAGGCGGACCGGACCGTTTCAATCTGTAACAGATCTCAGGAAAAAACCCCGTCCAAAAATCCGAGAAGTTTTCCTATGAACGACGATCCGCTTTACCAAAAGCATCACGGTGCTCCGATACCATTTAAGGAAGCAGCAGCGGAAGCATCGTGGACCAGTGCTGGTCTGAGTCACGGCTTAAACTGATAAATCTAAGGTTCTATTTTCCATTCTGGATTATTTTAAAGGAGGGTTTCTCCACATTCAGCTCAGATCATCCGCCGTCACAACCTTTTACTTGGATATTCTATTCCATTGTTCTCTTTCTACTGCTGAAAGAATAAAGTGTGTCATAAATCAGATATGCTTGGCTGGGAAGAGGCAGATTATTTTTTTAAAAGAGTGTGTTACATAACAACATAATAAGAATAAACAGTTATGATGAAACAATGGCTCGGGCTGGACGCGTGTCCACCGGCACCAGCGTGAAGAAATATGTGATTTAATGGCTCAAATTCTGTGCTAAAAGGACTGTTATACTATTATTAGAATAATAATAATTATTGTTATTATTATTATAATAATTATTATCATCAACTATTTCTATTTATTTAATTATTTCCCGCAAGGCCATTGTTTTCTTATTTTACAGCATGTGGCAAATGTATCACGTTTCATCATTTCCGAGTTTATTCCAGTATTAAGCCACAATACTGGGCATTCTATCATATTTTCTCCACTATAGGGACAAACTATAAGCCACTTGAATTTGTTTACACCACTGCGAAGGTAACCCACAGAGCACATTATCATAATTTCTCAAATGCAAGGGCACCATATAGGCAACTTGATCATGTCCTCTCCATCGGACGTGCTCCATATTTGGTACTAGATCATGTTTTCTCCATCAGACGTGCTCCATATAGGGTACTTGATGATGTTTTCTCCCTCCGAGTTTCACCATATATGGAACAAGCCATTTTTCACAATCTGAATGGCACCATATAGGGTACTCCATTGTGTTTTCTCCATCGGACGGGCTTCGTATACGGTACTTGATGATGTTTTCTCCATCAGACAGGCTCCGTATGGGGTACTTGATGATGTTTTCTCCATCAGACAGGCTCCGTATGGGGTACTTGATGATGTTTTCTCCATCACACAGGCTCCGTATGGGGTACTTGATGATGTTTTCTCCATCACACAGGCTCCGTATGGGGTACTTGATGATGTTTTCTCCATCAGACAGGCTCCGTATGGGGTACTTGATGATGTTTTCTCCATCACACAGGCTCCGTATGGGGTACTTGATGATGTTTTCTCCATCAGACAGGCTCCGTATGGGGTACTTGATGATGTTTTCTCCCTCTGAGTGTCACCATATATGGAACAAGCCATTTTTTACCATCTGAAGGGCACCATAAAGGGTCCTTATCATTTTTTTTCAACAAGACAGTTACCCCGTAGGGAACTTTACCACGTTTTCTCCACTGGAATTGCAGCCTGTGTTGCTTTTTTATCACGTTACCCCCCTGGAAAATCACCATTTGGGTCACTCTGTTGTATTTCTTATCTGGAGGGTAACCCTACATGGGACTTGACGTTTACTCCACTGTGTGTGCGACCTATAGGACATTTAATCGCATTTTTTTTGGCATGAGGGGAGAACTCCATACAGAAAGGTCCGCAGGTGGATTTCAACCCAGAACCGTCTTCCTTCGAGGCAACAGTGCTAACCACTGTGCTGGAACATGAACTATGTTTTCTCTGATTGTTAATGTGAATAGAGTATTACATCATTTGACACTCTTACACTCTATTATCCATTTGTGACCAACTTTTAATCCAACACATTTCTCCTATTTTAAAATGACTAAAAAGTTGAGAAACGCTCAGCAGTTTTCCAAATGCCCGGAGGCAAAAGTTCTTTTGGCCAATTCTGAAAGCAGAGATTGTAGAGACGGAATGAAAGTAATTACAATTAAGCAGACTCCCAACTCTAATGAACGGAATCAGGAAACTCATTTGCGGCGCTTGAAGTCCGACATTGACGGATGAGGAAAGTCAGGAAGCGTAGATTCCGAGTCTCGGAGCGCCTGACCTCCTTCCTTTGGTCAGAGCTCCAGTCTTCCAAAGAGGCGTTGTGTCGTCTCATTTCCAAACGGGGTTCATCAAGGTATCCTTGAAACTTTCCCCAAAGACTTCCCTTTCTTCGTCCTCGCTGACGTTGACTTGTGTCGACAGTGAGCAATAAGGACAGGTTGCCCCGTTCACCTCAGACGCTTGCCAAAGCTGCGAGCGCTCTTACATAAGTGCTCCCCCCCCCCCTTCAAATGAATCAAAGTTGAAAGCTTGAAGAGCCTTAAAGGGCCGGAATCCTTCAGGAGAAAGTTTCCAGAGCTGGCTCCCGTCCAGCTCGTAAAAAAAGTTTGAAGAAGAGGAGGTAATTGTGGCCCCTTATCTCTTCTCTCCCCTCAATTGATGGATTCTTGGCTTTTTAATTACACACTTTAGCCGTTATTAAAACACGTCAAGCTCTTGATGAGGAATCGGATTGTTTTGATGGAAGAAGCTGGAGAGAAATGATTCCTGGCTCCTTTTATGAAAAGCTCCTCATTCTGGGATCAAGCACGGACTTTTCCCACAAGCTTTGATCCTCACTCTCTGGGGATATCGCTTACAGGTGATGAATACTCTCCCTGTTTTCCAGAACCTCCTCCTAAACCCCGGGAGCCTTTCCCACAGGGATTACTACGCCGTCGGAGTGTGTCGCTGTCGGTGTCGGTGTGTGCGGTGGATGTGTGCGAACATCTCTGCGATTTTACCTCCCGACGTCGAAGGACTTCTTGAAGAACGTGGTGATTGTGAAGTGAATGACGTGAGACGGCTGACAGATTCAATCGGCCTTTATCTTCGTCTTCGTTTTGAGGGGAAAAAGAAACAAGTTACCCACTGAATATGTTGAATATTTGAAATGATGCAGTACTACCAGTGTGTTTTATACATCCACCATTTTGGTTCCGCACAATGATATTAAACTGGGTCTATGCGTTCCTCCATTACACCGAGGATAAATCCCTGAAAAGTCCCCATTCCCCCTGCGTTGTACAAACAATCGCCCTGATCGGACTCCTCAAATTAAACAGGAAGTTATACCAACAGTATTTTTTGTCAAAGAAAAGTCCCCCCCAGTGAGTAAAATATGAACACAGTAAAGTCCTTGATGATGAAGAGTTCCCAGAGTTCTGTTTTAAATCTGGTTTAACGTCATCAACCCTGATTAAAAATCACTTATCTGCAATATTTATGCCCTTTTTTTAAATTTTTATATATATATATATATATATATATATATATACATATATATATATATACATATATATATATATATATATATATATATATATATATATATATATATACATATGAATGAAGAGAAGATGCATTCTTCTCACTGCAGACGGTCCTGAAGCGCTTAGAGGTCCGATATGGGACCGTGTTGATAAGCGGTAGCCGCTCTGACCGCCACTTCCTTCCAGCGGCAAGACAAACCCTCCCATTTAAAAAGACCCTCAGAGCGGAGGGGCCGGGCGGAGGAACATCCCCCCGGCCCTCCAGCCCAATATCCTGATGTTCTAGTGTTTCCTGTAGATGGTTGTCCTCCTGCTGAAACAGGATCTGTGTGGAAGTGAAACCAGCCCACGACCAAAAACACATTTGAAGAATAAATCCTGCCATTGATGGGATCTTTTTTTTATGCAGAGTGGTTCTGAAACAGAAATATTAGATGAGAGTTGGCCCAAAAAGGATGAATCTGTCACTTAATTTATCTTCAACTCTCTTCTAACCACAGCTGATCAACATTGTGTACAAAAAACATCTTATGTAATATCTTATATAAAGTCTTATATAATAATGTATGTTTCTGCCAACAGTGTCCCTCAGCAAAACATGCTGCTATCTGTTTTTACACAATAGGCATATATATATATATCCAGATGTGTTTTATAATCTAGATGTGTTTTATAATTTAGATGTGCTTTAGAATCTAGATATATTTTATAATCCAGATGTGTTTCATAATCCAGATGTGTTTTATTATCTAGATGTTTTATAATCTAGATGTTTTGTAATCTAGATGTATTTTATCATTCAGATGTGTTTTATCATCCAGATGTGTTTTATAATCCATGACGTGTAAAAATCTTGATCATTTGAAACCTTAAATGTTATCTGAGATTCGTGTTATGTTCATACGAGGAGACAGAGCATTCGTCCTCCTCCTCCTCTTCATCTTCTTCCTCCTCATGCAGTTCGACGACCTTCCTGTCCGCCTGAGCTCTGCAGGCTGAAGATCCCATAAACACGCCGCCCTGGATTCCGAGGCATTCCAGAGGAGCGATACGCTGGAATGTTGACCATCAGACGCAGCATCAGAGTGATTCCTGGTCACCACTGCGTCCTCGCTGTCCGGACAGACGTCTTCTGTCCTTACATCCCCTTCATTATTGATTTATCTACGAACAACTAAACTCTGTTTTTTACAAAGAACTAATTAAACCTCACATTTCCATGTGTTCATTAGGAATAAAGAACTTTATTTAAGGGCGACAAAAGATATTTTTACTCCTTTAAGATTCTTCCCTCATCATTAATTTGACACTATTTATATACAAATAAAAGATTTATGTGTCTGTAGGTTAAGTTCTTCATCATTTCTCCATTCATCAACTCTGGTTTGCCTAGATGTGTGTTAATAGTTTGATATATGAAGGAATAACATTTTGTCAGAGATTTTGTGCAGTGAGTCAGTTGCAGGTTTTCTTAAAGGAGCAGTTCACCCAATATTTTATTTGTTTTTAATTCCGTCATTAAGAAGATTTCTGGAGCTTCTGAACATCTGAATATGTTCAGGAGTGAAAACAGAGTGACTCTACATAAAACTCATCCACCCTCATCATCAACGTCGCTCTTCATCTTCTGGAGATCTCCACGGTGGAGCTCCTTCTCCCCTGAGGAATTCCAAACATATTGTTGAACAGACACAGGTTGTTACACCGGATGCCTTCGTCCTGGGGTTTCCCAGACATCCCTCTCCACAGCAACACCTCCCCACTCATCCTGTGGGGATCCTGAGCCAGAGGCCAGAACCCAGACAGAACTCTGTTTCGGGGGGCGGAACCAACTCAGACTCTCCAGCTCGTTTTATGCAGAATGAAGCTTCAGAATAAACAACGTCCATCAGCATGTGGGCGATTAGATTTTGTGTTTTCAGTTGAACTGGCGTTGGTAAAACCCTGGATGTCATGCCTTGTAATTAGGGTTGTTGTCATGTGGTTTCCTGATTGCTTCTCCACCCCTTGATTGTTAAAACCTGCGTCCTGTTAAGACTCTGCCTCAGTGTATTTAAGCTGTGCTCACCTTCCCACCTGTGCCAGATCGTGTTGTTCCATTGTGCCAACCTATCCAGCGTAATTCCTAGTGTTCCATGGTTCTGATCTCTTCTTGTAAGAAACCTTGTATTTTTGCCTGCTTCCTCGGTTATTGTTTGCCTGACCTTACGAGTAAAGAGTTTATTCACCAGACGTTGTATTAGTCGTGCTTGTGGATCCTAATTGTGGTGCCAGCTTGACATTACGATCTGGCCATAATGGATCCAGCCGACTCCAACCCACTACATGCTGCTCTCCGCGCTCAGGGCGAGCGCATCAACCAGCATGAGGAACAGATGTCCGCGGTGTACAGAGGAGTGAGGGATTTAACCGACAGACATGGCGAGTTTCAAACCTCCATCGAGACCCAGGTCACTCACCTCAGCGCCCAGTTCCAGCAGCTGGTGAGTAGCTTGGATACCCGGTTCCTCTCCTCTCCGGCCGCTGCTGCACCTGCTCCTCAACGGTCCGATTCCCCTCCGGCGCTGAATTCCTACCATGCCACCAGTCTCAACTTGGCCAAGCCCGAACGGTTCTCCGGAAGCTCCGGTAATTGCCGGGCCTTTTTGACTCAATGTAGCCTTCATTTTGAGCTACAAGCCCACTCATTCCCTACCGAAAGGTCCAAGGTGGCATTCATGATTTCACACCTCTCGGGACGCGCAGAGGCGTGGGCGACAGCAGAGTGGGCCCGGAGTTCCCAGGTGTGCCAGTCGCTGCATGATTTTACTGACACTCTAAGTAAGATTTTTGACCACACCGCTCCCGGTCCAGAAGCCTCAAGAGCTCTGGCCGGTCTGAGACAGGGACGTTGCCGGGTTACCGACTACGCCATTGAGTTCCGTACCCTAGCAGCGGACAGTGGATGGAACTCCGCCTCTCTCCGCGACACTTTCATTTTTGGACTCTCGGACACAATCAAGGATTTGATCACCCCTCTGGATCTTCCTGCTGACTTGGACTCTGTTATCGCCATGGTCACACGGATCGATAACCGGCTTCACGAAAGACGGAGGGAGAGAGATCGACTCTGCACAGGTTCTTCCTCGCAGCTTGCTTCCAGAGCTCCACAGCCTCGGTACTCGCCTCCGCCCCCTGCTGTCTCGGAGGAGTACATGCAGGTCAGCCGTGCCAGATTGTCCCCGGAGGAGAGACAGCGTCGCTTTCGGGAGGGACGGTGCGTTTACTGTCCGCTGGGTCACTTCTTAGCCCGCTGCCCATTGAAGGAAAAGGGGCCTCCAAGGATGAAGAGACTGGTGAGCCGGAATATATCCTCTGAATGTTCACGAGCTCTAACTCTGGTTCAAATAATTGTGTCCGCCCAGACTTTGTCTTATCAGGCGTTAGTGGATTCTGGAGCCGACGAGAGTTTCATGGACTGGAGTATAGCAAAGAGACTGGGTCTTGAGGTATCCATTCTACCCAAGCCTCTGGAGGCCAGTGCTCTTGATGGTCGGTTCTTATACCGAATCACTCATCGCACGCAACCACTCCAGCTCTTAGTAGCAGGGAATCACAGAGAAGACATCTGTTTCCACCTCATTGACTCTCCTACTCATGCCATCATTCTCGGGTTACCATGGCTAAAGAAGCATAATCCCCACATTGATTGGTGTACTGGAGAGATAATCTCTTGGAGTAAGAACTGCTTAATGTCCTGCTGTAGACCATCTATCTCCCAGCTCTGTCAACCCCCTTCTCAGGTCACCATGGCAGAGAACCTCCCTTCCAGAATGGCCGGGGTTGCAGTCAACCCATTTCCAGGGCCAACTGACCCTAGCCTGCTTAAGATCCCTTCGTGTTACTGGGACCTAGAAGAAGTATTCAGCAAGACGAGAGCCGACTCGTTGCCACCTCATCGGTCCTACGATTGCTGCATTGACCTTCTGCCAGGAACCTCACCACCAAGGGGTAGATTATACTCTCTCTCGGCTCCGGAGAGGGAGGCCATGCAGACCTACATTACTGATTCCCTGTCAGCAGGGATCATTCGACCATCCTCATCACCTGCCGGGGCAGGGTTTTTCTTTGTCTCCAAGAAGGACAAGACCCTACGTCCCTGCATTGATTTCAGAGGATTGAATGACATCACCGTTAAGAACAGGTACCCTCTTCCGTTACTCTCATCGGCATTTGAGTTATTAAAGGGTGCCAAGATCTTTACCAAGCTGGACCTTAGAAATGCTTATCACCTGGTAAGGATAAGGCAGGGGGACGAATGGAAGACTGCCTTTAACACGCCTACAGGCCACTATGAGTATTTAGTGATGCCCTTTGGACTTTCGAATGCCCCAGCTGTGTTTCAAGCCCTTGTGAATGACGTACTCAGAGAGATGCTCAACTCTTTTGTGTTCGTCTACTTGGATGATATCCTGATTTTTTCCCCGGATGAGATGAGTCATGTTCAACATGTCCGCCAAGTTCTCAAGTGCCTTCTCAACCATCAGCTGTTTGTCAAGGCAGAGAAGTGCGAGTTCCATGCAACTTCGGTGTCGTTTCTTGGATTTGTGGTCTCTCCTAACAAGGTGCAGATGGACCCATCTAAGGTCAGTGCGGTGGTAAATTGGCCCAGGCCCACCAGCCGTAAGCTGGTGCAGCGTTTTCTGGGTTTTGCTAATTTTTATAGACGTTTTATCCGCAACTTCAGCTCAGTAGCCGCTCCCCTGCACGCCTTAACTTCTCCTCATGTAAAGTTTCAGTGGACTTCTCAGGCGGAGCAGGCTTTTGAGGCACTTAAACAGAGGTTTACCTCAGCTCCCATTCTGACAATCCCTGATCCAAACCTGCAGTTCGTGGTGGAGGTGGATGCATCCGAATTAGGGGTTGGAGCCATCCTGTCACAAAGGTCACCAGAAGACAAGAAGCTTCATCCCTGTGCCTACCTGTCACGTAAACTGTCACCCACCGAGAGGAATTATGACGTGGGGGACAGAGAACTGCTGGCGGTGAAGACGGCCCTGGAGGAATGGCGCCATTGGCTGGAAGGGTCAGAGCAACCATTCCTAGTCTGGACGGATCATAAGAATCTGCAATATATCCGTGCAGCTAAGCGGCTCAACGCCAGGCAGGCCAGGTGGGCCATGCTGTTCAATAGATTCAACTTTGTTATCTCATTCCGTCCAGGATCCAAGAACATCAAACCTGATGCCCTCTCTCGGCTATATGACCCTGATCCCGTTTCTAGGATCCCCTCGCCCATGTTGCCACCATCATGCATCATCGGGGCAGTAACATGGGGCATAGAGAGGAGAGTTAAAGAGGCGGGTAAGAATATTCCAGTGCCGGACGGCTGTCCTCCAAATCGGCTGTTTGTCCCGGCGTTGCTACGATCTCAGGTCATCAACTGGGCTCACACCTCCCTCCTTTCATGCCATCCGGGGGTCCGTAGGACCTTATTTGTCATCCGACAGCGTTTTTGGTGGAACACCATGACCAAGGAGGTGGAGGAGTATGTGGCTGCTTGCCCTGTCTGTGCACGAAACAAGATCTCACACCGCTCTCCTTCGGGCCTACTCCAGCCGCTCTCGGTGCCACAGCGTCCCTGGTCAGACATCTCTCTGGACTTTGTTACAGGCTTACCTTCTTCTGAAGGTAACACCACCATCCTCACGGTCGTGGATAGATTCACCAAGATGGTTCACTTTATTCCTCTGCCTAAGCTTCCCTCTGCCAAGGAGACGGCGGAGGTAATGTTGTCCCATGTGTTCCGTCTCCATGGGTTTCCTAGGGATGTGGTGTCAGACCGGGGACCACAGTTTGTCTCCAAATTCTGGAGGGCATTCTGTTCACTGCTGGGAGCCACAGTCAGCCTCTCTTCTGGTTACCACCCTCAATCTAATGGCCAAACCGAACGCCTTAATCAAGAATTGGAGACTGGACTCCGTTGTCTCGTGTCTCAGAACCCAGCTTCATGGAGCAAGCACCTCATCTGGGTAGAGTATGCACACAACACCTTACCCTGCTCATCCTCTGGCCTCTCCCCTTTCCAGTGTGCCTATGGTTATCAACCACCGCTGTTCCCTGACCTAGAGAAAGAGGTCAGTGTCCCCTCTGCCCATGCTCTCATTCGCCGCTGCCGCCGGATTTGGGCA
The DNA here is from genome assembly GCA_037951165.1 of Lophius americanus. Taxonomy (NCBI): domain Eukaryota; kingdom Metazoa; phylum Chordata; class Actinopteri; order Lophiiformes; family Lophiidae; genus Lophius; species Lophius americanus. Next base: position 835,444 of record JBBDHG010000081.1, read on the forward strand.
GGGGCCCGTAAGGTGTTAATCCGAAGTAGTACTCGTTGCAAGAGGACAGCAGATCGGCGCAGAGTCCCCGCGCCCATCTACCGTCCAGGACAAAGAGTCTGGCTCTCCACGCAGAATCTGCCGCTACGTGTGGAGTCACGGAAGCTGGCTCCCCGCTTCGTGGGACCTTTTTCCATCTCTAAAGTGGTTAATCCTGCAGCGGTACGTTTAAAGCTTCCTTGTACTATGAGAATTCACCCCACTTTCCATGTGTCTCGTATTAAACCAGTGAGGGAGAGTTCCTTGGTCCCTGCCTCCAAACCCCCACCACCCCCCCGGCTTGTTGACGGAGGTCCAGTCTACACCGTTAAACGATTGCTGGATGTTCGTCGGAGGGGACGGGGACATCAGTACCTGGTTGATTGGGAGGGATACGGCCCAGAAGAGAGATCCTGGGTTTCGGCCAGCAATATCCTCGATTCCTCCCTAATCAGGGATTTCCACAGGCGTAAGGACAGGACGTCCAGTGCCGTCCCTTGAAGGGGGGGTACTGTCATGCCTTGTAATTAGGGTTGTTGTCATGTGGTTTCCTGATTGCTTCTCCACCCCTTGATTGTTAAAACCTGCGTCCTGTTAAGACTCTGCCTCAGTGTATTTAAGCTGTGCTCACCTTCCCACCTGTGCCAGATCGTGTTGTTCCATTGTGCCAACCTATCCAGCGTAATTCCTAGTGTTCCATGGTTCTGATCTCTTCTTGTAAGAAACCTTGTATTTTTGCCTGCTTCCTCGGTTATTGTTTGCCTGACCTTACGAGTAAAGAGTTTATTCACCAGACGTTGTATTAGTCGTGCTTGTGGATCCCAATTGTGGTGCCAGCTTGACACTGGATTCCTTTACACCCCCGTCACACAGTACTCCTCAAACATGTCGACCTTAAAACTGACCGTTGCCTCATGTGGCAGAACCCTTGTTTTTTTGTGTCCAAAGATAGTCATGCCGCCGCAGCAGGAGTCACGTCTGACTGCGTCGCACCTCCAGAGAGGAGGCGGCACCTGATTCACGCTGGTTTGAATCATTTCCTGCGTTTTACCCATTAGCACTGGGGGGGGGGTGAGGTAAGGGTAAGAACCGCGGGTTTTAACTGTCGTTGACCCCCGCGGCGTGATGCCATGGCAACAAACACACAATGGAGGCTGAACGCGGTTTAGAAGCAAAGACTTGAGGACGACATCATGAGGCGTCTCCCATGAGGAAACCGTTAACGGACGCTGACACAGTTCTTTTCCAAGCTCTCTCTACATTCCGTCTCCATTAGACTTTATTTTTCCCTGGATGCACATCTTTAAACCAAACAGCACAAATAAACGTACGCGTGTGATTCGCGATTATTCCAGAAACAGACTCGCTGCCGGCAGGAGGTTCTCAGGCCTTATCAGAGTCTGAAGTCTGGCGAGGAGCGGGAGGCGAATGCGTCACTTGAAATGAGCCCAAACACTTAGCTTAGTCATTTATTGGCACCAGAACCTCACAGATAGGAGCCAGGCCCGGCCTGAAGCGGGCCGTAATGTCTTATTAGAACAGGAGGGAGCTGCAACACTTCATTTCAGTTCAAACTTCATGACAATTTTTCTTTAGCTTGAAGGTCATTCTGTAAGACAAACGCTGTGATTTCATGGGAAACGTCCACAAAAGAAAAAAAAAAAAGAGTTTAAATGAATCGCAGAAATGTCCTGCAGTCCGTCCGTGTCTGGCATTAGTTATAACAGCCGTTTCAAGGTGGTCCTGGTGGTCCTTCATTCAGCACCTCCACTCTGTGTAACTGCACTGACAGCGTAATAGAGGGTCCGTGTTCTCCATGTTTGACACGGCAAGGGAGGTAGTACCAGAGGTGAATTGGATTAATGCATAAATGCTCATGGATTGAATATTTTGGTTTAGAAAGCACCGTTAGAGGCATACCTAAGACGTCACGGCAGACGTCGGCGCCGCTCCGCAATACGCAACGTCTTTTTTTTCTTGCTAGCTTGCTAGGCCCCCAATGACGTCTCTAAAAAGACGTCATGGGGGGCCTTTAGCCCGTCTGACACAGAAGTCCCGCAAAAGTACTACGTCTGAGACTCTTGTCTATGACGGCGATGTTTGTCTGCAGGAAAGGAAACGGCGGCGGAACTAAACTACTCCAGTGAGTGAATTATAAATGAGAGCTGGACCTTTAACACAGCAGCATTGGCGTCTAATGGGACGCCTCATATTTATGCTAGGGATTAATAACCCATGGAAAACAATCATTTACCGCCTTTACTGCTCGAAAGGAAAGGAGCTCCCACACTTCATGGTGTCTTCTCAGCTTTTTGACATATGTGTTCTCGAGTTAGCTGCTAACCGCTACTAGATGCTTGTATGTTCGCTACTAGATGCTTGTGACTCATCTGTTTGTCAGTCACACACATAATATGTTGGGAATTTGTCATGGTCCTGTACTGCCTTTACTCTTCTTATCATATACAGATGTAAGATTCACATCTGTTACTACACATATGATACACTTCTGTTGTATTTACACAATAGGGAGGAGCAGAGTAAAAAGCGGTCAAACTTCTGAACAGGTGATGAAGGACGTTTAAGCACCAGATTGACTGTACTAGCCGGCGAATCGGAAGTGCAGAACCACAATATTGTATTTTAACGACGTGTGTGCGTGCAGCCCAGAACTCTCAGATGTTAAAAGCATCACGTAGCAGTTAGCGGCTAACTCACTCAACTAGAAAACTAACCAAACATGTCTTCAAATTAGGGAAATGGGAGTTTTGGTTGCTCATTAGCCTTTGAGCAGAGATCAAGGTCAACCGCCGGGTAAACAGGAAATGGTTGATGGGATTTGCTGTTTTTATTACCTAGCTTTGCTTGACGCCTACTTCAAACGTGACCCTAGGGTCGTTGCTAACTGTTAACATCACGACTGTTCAGCGTGCAGAATGCTGGCATTAGCACATACTCTTTAAGGTTCTGGCGCGTTTGAACATCCAACCCGTCTCAGCTCAACCGGCAGATTGTTTTCAGGGGGGGTGGGGCATCGGTGCAGCCGATGTTCGGCGAGCATGAAGACGGTCAGGTCTCTCTGTGGGCTAATTATGAGTCAGATAAGGTCAGTGGAAGATAACCGTCAGAGCTGTGTTGGTGGGAAAAGGCAGGAAACCCACAAAACCTTTGGTCCGGGGGGTTTCCAATGTTGCTATGACACTAATGATCACAAATAGTCCTCAGCCCCGGAGAGGTGACTGGTCCGATGCAGGAAATTACATATCAAATAAGGCACAAAGCGCTGACGGGCTGAGGAAGTGCTGAAGGCTTCTGGCCGCGGTGTTATTGTGTTTGTGTGTTACAGAAAGCATCTTTGAAGCTGGCCAGCCGGGGAATCTTTCTCCTCCCCACCCAGCTGAGTCAGTGTTTATTCCCTGACCGGGTGTGCAGTGAAGCAACAGTTTAGGGGTCTGCCCTCATTAATCTTTTCTCTTTCTTTCATTTTATTGTGGAGTTACGGTCCAAAGAGGAGAAGGTTAATGAGTTTCCAGGACGACAGACTAGCACAAAATGCAAAACCTTCCGTGTCAGGTTCTGATCGCATCTGAGCTCGGATCTTTTTTAGTTGGACTGGAGAAGAAACATTTGCTCGTCCAAAACTTCAATAGGACATTCTGAAGTATTACATTCCCTTATGTAACAAAAACATCATGTACAGGAGAAGAAGGCAGGGTTTTTTCTCTCTCTGAAAAATAAAGTCCTAGGAGAGTATTTTAGAGAGAAACATCAGAAGGGGTTTAAAAGTGCAGCAACTATTCAAAGTTCATTCCATTAACCCGTATAATAAGGTTTTAGTTTAATTTAGTTTCAAGTCTTTTGTTTCAGCAGGATGCCTCAAGGGAAAATTCTCTAAATGTTATGTTTTTTACAAACTTGTTCGAGACTTTCCAGGATGTTTTTGTTAATAACGTCATGTGAAACTAATGTGAGAGTGAGATCTCCTGTATTCCTAAGATAAGATCTTTGGTAACCTTTTCTCCAACAACGGTTATTTTAAGTTAAGCTGAATTACATTACCAAAATACTTCACACTGCTCGGGGTGTATTTGTATATGGACAGGTAAAACCTAAAATACTATGTAAGAGCATGGAGTGGACGCGCCTTCCCAGTATATACAAAATATATAACCAACCAAAAGAGCACAAAGAACATTCTTGTGCAAAGTGACAAAACTCAAATACATCAATTTATATCGGCCTTGTCATAACAACATGCATGTGTGAGTAATCTGATACAATTTGTGAGTAATCTGTTACTATGTGTGAGTAATCTTTTACTGTGAGACTAATATGTTAATACGTGTGAGTAATATGCTACTATATGTGAGTAATCTGTTAATATGTATGAGTAATCTATTACTTTGTTTGAGTAATATGTTACTATGTGAGTAATATGTTAATATGTGTGAATAGTCTGTTATTTTTCTTGAGTAATATGCTACTATGTGTGAGTAATATGTTAATATGTGTGAGTAATCTGATGCTGTTTGAGTAATATGTTACTATGTATGAGTAATATGTTACTATGTGTGAGTAATCTTATACTGGGTGAGTAATATGTTACTATGTATGAGTAATATGTTACTATGTGTGAGTAATCTTATACTGGGTGAGTAATATGTTACTATGTGTGAGTAATCTGTTAATAGGTGTGAATAATCCGTTACTATATGTGAGTAATCTGTTATTAAACACAAAACAATACTTAATTTCCTCTCCTCACCTGATTTAAAAGAAAAAACAATTTTTTATACATTTTATATTACAAAATGTGCCAGAAACAGAATTATATAAAATAAAATGTAGTTCATGCCTCCTCATTGAGATTAAAATCTTTTACACGAGAGACTTGGCCAAAATATACGCACTACTCAAAGTTCCAGACACAGGTGCCAAGTGCAAACTGGACAAAGTCCTGGAGAAAACAAACCCAGAATCAATGGAAACATCCAGAATCATTAATGCATTCCAAAGATTCCAAAGATTCCAGGGTGCCTCTAAATTCAGAGATGGTAACAAGGTTCTTGAGTTGAAGGTTAAATCTGCAGAAAACATGAAAGCCTTTTTCTCCCGACTCAGTCCGAGCTTTAGGAACAGCCACAAGTGGAGAATCCTGAGACCGTAACCCATCGGTACCGGGCCTTTGGGACAGAACCACAGATAAATAAGATCCTAGATCCTTCACATCCGATCATCAGATGATGCATTCATGTACGACAGATGTCCATAATCGAGAACACTGGGGATGTTTTGCAGCCAAAATATGCAAATAACTTTGACATAAATCAACGTTTATATGAAAATCTAGCTAGAACTATGAACAAGCCCGATTATGGGCTTGAGGAGGGGAGCGGATCAATAAGCACGAAGGTTCTCGTGGATCCACTGATCGGTTCAGACCCTCGTGTCTCGTGTCTGTTTAGTTTTGGGTGTTTTGCAGATGTTTCCACATGAGTCCGGACCAGCCGGAGATGGACGGCTGAAACGGATCAAACACGCAGATGATCACAGGAAGACACAGGAAACGGAGACGTTCTTCAAATTCTGTGTCATTCTCCATTAAACCGCCGCCATCAGTTGCGGGAAGGACCTCCCAACATGCTGACCGAGCGCCGCCGGCCCCTCGCCACGCCTGGTCTGGACTGAGGTCGCATGGTGAGATCCTCCGGCTGGAGGAAGGAGCTGGAGCAGATGCTGAGGGTTCAAGAGGAGAGGATCTGGATTTAGACAAACGTTTCAGTCCGGCTCCTGTCTACGTACAAAAACCAGTCCTACGCTGTCGTCCCCGACAGGAAGGAGGATGTCCCCGAAAGGTCCCCCAGTCCCATCGTCGCTCCGCTCCGTCGCCGATGCCTAGAAGCCGGTCATGATTTCAGTCATGAGAAAATAACGCCGTTATTTTTGGGCCAGTTCTGATTTAACACTCCTCCAGCTGGAATAAACGCCACGTTATTCCCCTTCCACACACTCCGTGATTAGTGTGTTCCACCTCTGTGTTCCGAAACACGATGGCAGCTTAAACGGAACCAGGCGAGGCGTTTCTCTGAGTGCAGACAACACAGAACCTTAAACCCGGTCCAAACGGAGCCCAGGGGGGATTGGACCACAACAGAAGTGATGGAATCTGGACCAGATTCTGCTGAATGGGTTCTTTTCAGTCATTTCACCAAAACTGAGTTTGGACAGATGTTTAATAAACCTAAAAATACCGGCTAATAGAATACAGATAATGCTGAGTCATCATCACCAACGTTTGGAGTGCTTGATTCTGCTTTGTTTACGGGTCCAGATGCAGATTTCTGCCATGAGACGCCCCAGATTTCTCATACTACACCCAGTCGGATCTCAGGGGAACCCCGAGTTCCCACAACATGAAGATCCAGATGATAGTTTTACTTAGTTAGACGAAAACCTTCTGGAACCTGAAGATGAGTCTCTGACATCACTGTGTTGGAATGTTGGCCCAGTCCTCTTTGAAGAACTGCTTCGGTGGAGACACACCGGGACTGATCTTCTCAGGTTCCACCACAGCATCTCTACAGCGCTCAGGTCCAGATATCGACTAGAGCACTCCAGAACTTTGGACTCACTCATTGTCTCGCTGCATGAGCTTCAAATCGCTGACTGATGACCCGACATTCTCCTTCAGAATTTTCTAACCAAGACCGAACCCATGTTTCTCTCAATGATGGCGAGTGGTCCTGATCCTGAAGCAGCAGATCATCTCCACAACATTCCACTGCCACCTCCAGTGCTGGACCGTAGGTCTGCTGTTCTTCTAGAGGAATGCTGCGTTTGGTTTCCACCAGATGGAACGGAACCCCTGTTTTCAAACAGTTCCTCTTCCCTCTCATCAGTCCAGAGAAGATTCTCCCAGCGGTTCCGAGGGTCACCAAGTTGTGTTGGAGACAAATTCAGACAGTCCTTGATGTTCTTCTGGGTCATTAGAGGTCTTTGGACCTTGGACGTTTTCTTTGGATCTTCTGTGAGTTCCTGAATGAACCTTCAACATGGAATTTCTTTTGAATTGGGCATAGTGTGCTACCATTGAGACCTAACATTCAACTTCCTGCTTGTGAAGATGCTCTTTTGAAGTGATGATCCGCTGTTTAATCCAGCTGGAACCAGTCGCTGGTGAAGGACACACAGTAAACCAGTTGGAGTATTTTCACTTCATCCACAGTGGGATAAATATTCCCAATGCCAGAATCAGTTCAGATGGACAGATTTTGCAGCAACTTGCAGAGATCTTACAACGTCTTATGCTTTTTTTTTAAAAATTCTTACCCATAATGCATTAACCTCTTTTACAGAAGGCTTTTAGAGCCGTGTGGACCGCTTCTGTCCACACGGCCGCAAGATGAATGATCCGCACCATAACGACTGTTCCCCACATTCTGCGAACAAGTTCTCCCCTTAGCGGGAAGATATGAGGATGATGAGTCACGGCCTGGGGGGAACGAGGGGAAGACGAGAGGAGGGGAGCGTCGGTAGCATTTGGAAGAGATATGACAAACATGGAGAGGGATGAAAGGAGGAGTGAAGGAGATGAAGAGCTGAGTTAGAGTCATTATCGGAGGAGTTAAAGGGGAAGAAGGGGGGAATAGGAGGGGAAGAGGAGGAAGAGCAGCGGGGAGAGCGAAGGTGCAAAAGAGGACAGGAGAGGATGAGAGAGGAGCACATTCTTAACGAAGATGAATTTTGGTTAGAGATGGAGACGAAGAGCTGAGTAAAAGTCATTATCTGATAAGAAAAAGGGGAAGAGGAGGAAGAGAGGAGCTCCTTCTTAACGAAGATGAATGTTGGGTAGAGATGGAGATGAAGGGGACTGGGGTGATGAAGATAAATGAACGTCGGTTGCAGCAGCCATGTGACGATATCTAAGCAGTACAACCATCCTGGACAAACTGGGGGAGGGAAGAGAGTGGGAGCCAGTGAGACATCTGTCCCGCCGCAGATCTTTGATTTTTAAAGTCGAGGACCTGCAGGAGAACAGGAAGAGTTTTTTTCTGCTCCTCAGGAGCAGCGGTGGGACACGAGACTGCTGGGGTCTCCAAACGTGAAGCAGCGCCTCCCTCTGCTGGCTGCAAACACACAACCTCCTGTCCAACTCCGGAGAGAAGAGAGTCTGAGAAGAAACAACTGACGGATGATCGGTCGGGTAAAAAACTAAACTGGATCCGAAAGAAAACTCAAATGTAGTTAACCAGCTAATGTCAAGATTACTTTTGTCTCTTTGGGGCATTTCGCAGTTTTATATCTTACACTCTAAATTTACTAACTATGTTTTTAAACTGGAAAAAAAAACATACAATCTATATAAGATTATTAAATATTAGAATGTGTAGTTCATAGAAAATAGTCCATTTTAGTTAGATTAGCTTAACACATGTTTGTTTTTAAACTATTTGAGCCTAATTAGACTTTCTGCTTGAATCAAGTTACATATTTTCTGAAAAATGTTTTGTTTGGTATTTGCCCCCTAAAGTAGGCGGGTCTTAGACCTTCCCTGCTCTTAAACCGGTTTATTATAAATCAACAAAACTTTAAGGTAAGTTTTTGATTAAACTAATTTTCCTTGCGTTACATAAATCCTTGCAGCTCATCAAAGCCACTCAATTAATGGAGTTCTGCACTGTAAAAATATATTCTTAATTAATAAAAGAAAACAAAAAAAAACATTTCAGAGTGTAGTACCAATCTTCTCCACACGGTGGAACTATAAATCTATGACATCACCGCCTGATTCATGGTGAACGGATGCGTGTCTGGAATATTAATTATTCATTTGTCTCCAAAAATGGAATATATTTTAACTGAATTTGAATCCATCCTATAATAACCTTACATTTTAAAGAAAATGACAAGTTCATTTTTGTAATCATTTCAATTTTTAATATAATCATTTAACTCTCAGAGGACGGTCGCTGTATTTGATTTAAGCCCGGGGTGTGGGGTCCCCGTACGCCGGTTATTGGGTAACCTGGTGTGATATTAACAGGTCACCAGAGGTCAACCTCAATCTCTCTGCAGCGCTCTGATTGGTCGGCGGCGGGAAGGCGGGGGCATACGATTAGCCTTCAGGCGCTCCCTGTCTGACAGCAGTGGGCATAAGGTGGGCCAAGATTAGCGGTAAGTTGTTTGTTCAGACTGCAACAGATTGGAGTTTAACTTTTTCTGAGCCGCTGCCTCTGCAGAACCCATCTCATTGGTCGACTCAGACTTAAGGAGGCGGAGCCTGAGTTAATAAAGAAAAGGCACGTCCAAGAGGATCCTTGTGGAGTAATGTTGACAATCTCTTCATTCATGCGTTTTATTTCCTTTTATTAGGTTGATTTCTGATATAACGCTGTTTAAATCTCCGTTTAAGAGCTCGCTCCTCTTTTGGCGCCAAACTGTCCATCGAGAAAATACCACAAAATCACCGCGGCAACTTACTAGATGTCGCCGGCGGCTTCATCTGCTAGAAATCAGACAACAAACGCAACAATGAAAACTTAAAGGAGACTGTATTTTGGATATACGATCAGCCATAACATTACGACCACTGACAGGTGACGTCAGAATAACGTTGATCACGCAGTTACCGTGGTTACCTGTCAGTGGGCGGGATATATTAAGTTGATGCGACCTTTTACTTTTACAAACAAGTACCGGTGTAATCTGATTCCACAGAGGAGCTGCTGTAGCACAAATCTTAGCGTTGATACTTTTTAAATGTTTACGGTGTTGGACTAAATAAATGCTAAAAATGTTCATTTCCTAACAAACAAAGTTAAGTTCCTTAAAAAGTATGAAAAGAAAAATAATTTTTCAGATGGGGTAGATATTACAAATGGATTGAAAGGAAACAGTTTACAGTGAAGAGCCCCCCTGCCTGAGCGTCACGCTGAGGATCCCACCATTGAGACGAAGAACAAAGATGAGGGGCTGATGGAGGCGCCGCTGGAGAGGCTCCTCGCCGCTGAACAGGAAGTGGGATGAATGGGATTTGGAGGGGTGACAAATCGAACAGGGGATTAGGTGTGTGAGTGTGTGTGAGTGATTTTGTGTGTGTGTGTGTGTGTGTGTGTGTGTGTGCGTGTGAGTGTGTGTGCGTGGTGTGTGAGTGTGTGTATCTGTGAGTGTTAGTGTGTTTGAGTGTTGGTGTTTGTGTGTGTTTGTGTGCGTGTTGGTGCTTGTGTGTGTGTATGTGTGTGTGTATGTGTGTGTGTTGGTGTTTGTGTGCGTGTGTGTGTGTGTGTATGTGTGTGTGAGTGTGTTTGTGTGTGTGCTGGAGTTTGTGTGTGTGTGTCTATGAGAGAGTGTGTGTGTTTGTGTTTTTGTGTGTGTACGTGTGAGTGTGAGTGTGTTTGTGTGTGTGTTTGTGTTTGTGTGTGTTTTTGTGTGTGTGTGTATATATGTGTGTGTGGTGTGTGTGTGTGTGTGTATGTGCACCAGCTGGCTGAGTCCTCCCCCCCCCCCTCAGCGAGGCTCCTTGTGTGTTTGTGAGGAGGCGTCTGTCGGCGCCGACTGTAAACCCGCTTCTGAGGATCCACCTGAACGTTTGGACGTTTGGACGGTTCCATCAGAGGCTGAAGCTTCTGAGCCTCAGACATTAACGGACAGAACCGTTCAGGTCCACTGGACCTCTCAGAGCCTTTCGCCACATGACCTTACTTCAACTAACATTCCATGAAGTTAAGTTTATACAACTTAAATTAATAAGATAAACATTTAAAAAAGATTAATTCACTTTATCCGATGTTGGTTTAAATTCATCATAATTCTTCTTCTGACTTTTTTACAGCGCATGATTGGACCTCAAAAACATAAAAGAAGGTAGAATCCCAGATTTTTACAAAATCTCTCTCCAAAAATGTCGATTTGTTTCTTTCCCCAGTTTCGGCCGTGGAATAATTTTCCCTACGTCGCATCATGAATGTTGTTTACGTCAGCTGGCAGAGGCTGAAGCCCCGCCCCCTTCCCTATGACACTGCGTTCTCATCACAGAAGAAACCTCGTTCCTGGAATCACGGCTGAAGGGATTAGAACACAATGACGTGGTTCTCCGGGCCGGTCGTCCTCAACAACAGGATGATTCTTCAAGAACCCGCTCACAGAACCTCATCCGGGCTTTGATTGACCGCCAACAGAACCCGTCCTCTGTGGGAAATTGCTTTTCAGAATTTCTTATTCGGCCTTCTGGTATTGATTTTTGGACGACAATGAAGACGTCAATATCAAATGTAGGTTTTTACCGGCGCCGGTTTAAACGGAGACAGAGGCAGATGAAAAAATCACAGAAGCGGTTCTTAGAAACGGTCGGAGGTTCAAATCCCAGCGAGGAGAAAACCTGCAGAGAAGGGAGGGAGCAGAAGGTGCAGGAGTCGGGATCATGGAGTCGGTTCCTTCCTGCTCAGGAGAAAATGAAAATGTTTGTGAAATCTTCATCGTGGGTTTGGTACTTTAACGCTTCGTCCTCCTCGCCGTGATGAAGGAGAGGAAGAAGAGGCCGTAGGAGAGGAAGGAGCGTGTGAGGAGTTTCAAACCTCTCCAAAAATAACAAGCAATAATGAAGGGATGTCTCGGGGGAGGGACCCGTCCTCCTCAAAGGAGGAGGAGGAGGAGGAAAAGAAATAGAATAGGATGAAGAAGGTGAAGAAGATGAGGATGCAGAGAAGGGGAGGAAGAAGAAGGAAGAGGAGGAGAAGGACGAGAAGAAGGAGGAGGAGAGGGAGAAGAAGGAGGAGGAGGAGAAGATGGAGGAGAAGAAGGAGGATGAATAGAAAAATGAGGAGGAGGAAAAGGAGTAGAATAGGATGAAGAAGGAGGAGAAGAGGGAGAAGAAGAAGGAGGAGGAGGAGAAGAGGAAGAAGAAGAGGAAGAAGAAGGAGGAGGAAAATAATATGGAGGAAGAAGAAGATGAAGGAGGAGGAGAAGAAGAGGAAAAAGAAGAGGTAGAAGGAGGTGAATAAGAAGAGGAGGAAGAGGAGGTAGAAGGAGGTGAAGAAGAGGAAGATGAAGAGGTAAACGGAGGTGAAGAAGAAGGAGGAGAGGAAGAAGGAGAAGGAGGAGGATGAAAAGAAGAGGAGGAAGAATGACATGAAGTAGAAGGAGGAGAAGAAGTAGAAGAAAGAGGAGAAGAAGGAGAATATATATATATATTTATATATATATATATGTATATATATATTTATATATATATATTTTTTAATATATTTATATATATATATATATATATATATATATATATATATATATAAATTAGTTTTTGCGTCTCTGGTTTGATCGCGATGAAGATGAAGGCCTCAGAAAGAACCTCCTGTCAGTTTTTAGGGATGAAGACAGTAATGAGGCGGTCTTTGTGATGTATCCCACGTTCTCTCCTCTGCATCTATCCTTCCTCTCACATCCATAAAAACGAAGAGGAGTTCTGCTGCCAACTAATGAAGAGGAGGAGGGAAGCGGCGAGGCAGGTGCTGCTGCAGGGGAACACTGGGCCACTTGTGGCTCCTTTAGAGTCTCTCTCCTCACTCCTCCATCACTCCCTCTCACTCTGACCCCCCCCCCCCCCCCGCCGTCACCGCACACATGTGGGAGTGTATCCTGTCTGTGGGTCCTCCCACTCGTCTTCATCGTTTTTATTCCTCTAACCTCCACCCTCAAGCGTTCTGAGGCTGAATGGATCTGGATTCTGATTGGTTCGTTTACACATGATGCTGAATGAGCTTCATGAAGGCTCACAGAGTCTAGCGGTGTGTGTGTGTGTGTGTGTGTGGGTTATTTTATTTTTGTCCTGTCAAAAATAAAATAAAATAAAATAATAAAAATAATAATAATTTGAAGTAGTGATGTCACGATGGGGCTATTTCTGCCATTGATCCTTTGATTCCTTTGATGTTTCTTTGTGGGTGGAGCTTGGGGCTGAGTGGGCTGAACAGAGACGCTGAAGTTTTTTTTACCCCCGTAGAACTAGAGCTGATCAAACACCTACTTCCTCAAAACAGTTCTCCACCCCCGCCAGAACCGACACCATGTTACCCGCAGCTTGGCACCACGCACAACATTTGAATCCCACTTTTCCTGAACGCACCATTGGACCAAAAGGGAACGTCAGAGTCTGATCCGTGCAACCTTTTCTTTTCAGAACCAGAATCATGTTTGACGTCTGCAGCGGCTTGTATGGAAGGTGAAACACGACACCGTTCAAAGAAAAAAGTCTGTTACAAGTGAAACTTTGTAACGCAGATTCTGACCCGAACATCCGGGGGCTCCTTCTTCTCCTGCTGTCAAAGGTGCCGTTTGAAAACGGCCAATCGATACCACCTCCGTTTTTGTGCGCCGCCTGTTTGCCCGCGTGAGGAATTAATTTCAATTTAATTCATAATGAATAAGCTGACCTTCATCGCTGCAGACGGACGCGACCCGATAGCATTAAGCATCCGTCGATAGTCCGATATCTGTCCGGTCCGGAAGGAGCGGGTCCACATCATGGAGGGAAGTATTCTTTTAAAGATGGAGGTCGAAGGGTCCGAACCACGGCTCTGGGTTTTGTTCTATTGTGTGGTTCTGTTTCCGCTGAGGCCCGAGAGCACAAAAGAACTTCATCGACCCGTCGTCGAGAACACAGCCGCGTCTCTCAGTACCGGATGATTGATTGACGTGTCGACCCACGTGAGTCTGAGGTCAGTGGATAGACTTCAGTCTCAACAGAACAGAATAAAACAGAATAGAAATGAACAGAATAGAATAGAATAGAAATGAACAGAATAAAATAGAAATGAACAGAACAGAATAGAAATGAACAGAATAGAATAGGGAGAATTTTACGTCGTCCCCCAATAGGATGGAAAAGGAAAAGTCCCTGCAGCATCTCAGAGGAGCGTCCGTCTCCTCTGAGCCTCCTGCAGGTGAGGTGGGATATCACGTTTAATGAGTTCAGAACCGGGCCGGCCCATTCAGTGAATCATTCCAACAGTGGAGTAATTTAAAGGTCGTTTGCCGTTACGGAGGATTGATAACAGCCGGCGTGACATATAGAAAGAGCACGTCCGCGAACGCCACTCCTCGCCTCCAGCCTCCAGAGGGGGGCTCACGCCGCGGCCGGGAATCAAATGAGGGGGCTCTCATCTTCACCTGGCAGACGCAATCTATTTCTCATTCTCTTCTCATTGTTGACACAATGTCATCGCGGCGCCTCGCTGCCTAGCAACAAAATCCAGCCAGACGTATTTCCAATCTCCTGTCAGGAGGGAAGCCCCGCCTCCCGCCGTCCCAGGAGGAATGATTGAAAGGTCATTTCATTCCCGCCTCGTCCGACAGCACACACATTGTCTTTTCTGAAAAACTCACAGGGATATGTGTGTGTGTGAGCGTGTGTGAGTGTGTGTGTGTGTGTGTGTGTGAGTGTGAGTGTGGGTGTGTGTGTGTGTGTGTGTGTGTGTATGTGTGTGTGTGAGTGTGTGTGTGGATTGCAGCAGGAAAAAACACTCACTGATGAGCACTGACTTTTGCACAAACTAGTAATCTATTACTTTACGTCTGTTTATTTTTTTAAAATTACACTATTGAATTATTTATTTTTATATTCCAGTCCAGTTTCACACAGTGAAACAGTCCAGGTTCAGGTTCACACAGTGAAACAGTCCAGGTTCAGGTTCACACAGTGAAACAGTCCAGGTTCACACAGTGAAACAGTCCAGGTTCAGGTTCACACAGTGAAACAGTCCAGTTTCACACAGTGAAACAGTCCAGGTTCAGGTTCACACAGTGAAACAGTCCAGGTTCAGGTTCACACAGTGAAACAGTCCAGGTTCACACAGTGAAACAGTCCAGGTTCACACAGTGAAACAGTCCAGGTTCACACAGTGAAACAGTTTAGGTTCAGGTTCACACAGTGAAACAGTCCAGGTTCACACAGTGAAACAGTCCAGGTTCAGGTTCATACAGTGAAACAGTCCAGGTTCAGGTTCACACAGTGAAACAGTCCAGGTTCATACAGTGAAACAGTCCAGGTTCAGGTTCACACAGTGAAACAGTCCAGGTTCAGGTTCACACAGTGAAACAGTCCAGGTTCACACAGAGAAACAGTCCAGGTTCACACAGAGAAACAGTCCAGGTTCATAAAGGAGCAGCTACTGATGGAGGCAGGTCTGCTGACAGATCGATGAGGCCACCCTCCTCATCACAGTCTGAAGGTCGTGACCTCCATCAGAGGACCTGTCGAGCGCCATCAAGGAAGAATCTGTTCCTCTTCATCCCGGCGTTCCTCACAGGCATGAGAAGGTTTGACTCAGACTATGATCCAGAAACAGCTTTTCAGAACAAAAGCTCAATCCAGACACTGTTTCCATGTTTCAAAAATAATCAGAAAAAGGCGGAGTTGCTTTTGGGCGTAACTGAAACGGCGGCTGAAGCTGTGAGGACGTGTAAGATTCCACCGCCGTGATGTCAGAGACGGGGCTCCAGTCAGCGGGAGCGTTGGGTTACGGTCGCCGCTGCTGAAGGTGGAACATCTAGATACTAGAGTTCAGGAGTAGAAGAAATCAGGAGGGGGGCCGATACTTTTTCACAGCTTGTTCAAAGAGCTTTCGTCAGTGTTCTCCCTTCCTCTGAGGAAGACTCCTCTGACCCGACGCTTCCCTATAATTACACATATCACATCACAGATGAAGAACCTCGAGGAGGTGGAATAAAGGGCCCGCCTCTCATTAACATTCCCCGTCACCTTCAACAATAATTCTCTTTTCTGCTGGTGGCGGCGCTCAGCAGCGAGATGGATCTCCCGGTCCTCGTGTCAGAATATTTTAATGATTCATCAAAGCCTGGTTCCTGATCCGGAGGGAAAGTATGAACATACCACCTCTGAGGTTTGATACCAGAACCCAGTCAGACCCAGTCAGACACGACTTTATTGACTCTGAGGGGAGCTGAACATTGTGGAGAATGTGGCGGCGGCGGCGGAGGAGGCGGCCCCTCCTGGTTCCGGCATGAAATAGATTTTGCAGCATCGGATCATTTTTCACCTCCAAAGAGGAAACTATGACAAGCCTCCTAAATCCTGCAGGTCTGTGTTCCTCAGAGCATCACGGAATAAAAACGGCAGATTTCAACCAGAGATTATTTACAGACACGCAAAAAAATAAATAAAAAATTCCAACTCCGGAATCCGCCTTCGACGAAGAGATCAATGATGTAATCTCCCAGAATGCAATGCCTGGTTGAGAAACACGTGTCACTAGTGGAAGGTAAATCAGGTTCTGTGAAGATTCCATCTTCAGTCACGCCGTTTCCTAATGCTTTATGGATAGACTCAAACTCCCATGATGCTCTCTGGCACACTACCTCAGCACTCATAAATCGTTGCGGGTGCGACTCCTGATGAGCGATGAGGTCAGCAGAGGTACGTCTGCTCTTCATGAATCATGAACTCCAGCTTTATCGCCACCCAAACCTCCAGCGCTCATCCTTTCGGGGTCACGGGGGTCGCAGTCTGGAAGAGAGCGAGACTTCAGCCGGGAGGAGTCGACAGTTCTTCCCCGGAACCAGACGCCAACCATTCTGCAGGTGTATATTCTCACGACACCACCTACCCGGAACTACCCATCCAGAGTTCCCGGGCTCTGGGTGTTTTTAACTAGAACCCAAACCACGAACTGGTGCTTAGGCTGAAGAACAGCAGAGAACTGGAGCTAAGTCAGGCTCTGGCTCCGAACTAGCCCTGGAACCAGTTCCGTGGAAAAGCGGTATAAGAGAGGATGACGGACTCGCCGAGATATTGGGGAATCGTCCCCATCGGTGCCACAGATCCTTTCGTTTTCACGCGATAACTCAAACAACATTTGATGGATCATGGTCAAACTGTATTCCTTTAAAGACCTTAGTGTGAGGAAGAACTGGAGTGATTATAGAAATGGTCAGTTGTGTATTACCGACATTAGGGGGAGCTTTATCGGCAAAGTTCTTTTGAGCCGTAATTTCTCGACCGTTGGTCCAATTTAGTCCAAATTTGTTGCAAATGAATGGAGTCAAGATCTACGTTATAAATGTTTATCATTTACTCTAGTAGTTCATATTTTACTCACTAGGGGGAGATTCTTTTTTCGTATTTCTTACAAAAAAACCTTTTTCAGGCACAAGGTCCTCACCATTCTTCTGATTTAATCCAGATGTGGTGCTTATGAATCATAATGAGGAGAAAAACCTTATGATGGGATTTTTTCACATAAAAAACAACAAGAAAAGACTTCGTAGAATCACCGGAGCGCTTCAGGGAGAACAACCGGTTCTGTTCACTTTCTGAATCCTGATGAAGCGTCTCCTGTTCCGGATTACTTGGAAAGCGGAGTCCCTCTTTCGCTGAGGCAGACTGTCCGTCACCACAGACCGGGCCCGCCTCACACCTGCTGTCTGAGACGGACCGCCCCAACCCAGTGTAGGTCATCTGATCCAGTGGTGGCCAACAGCTGCACCGCGTCCCGACAGGGTGACGCCAGATGGATGCTGAGGAACCCCATGTTTGAGGAACTCCTGCAGAGACGACCTGCTGCAGACTCGCATGAAGTCACCTCGGAGGGAAAGAAAAGACCCTCGTGCACATAGTGGAAACATTCCAGAACCTGAGCTCCGGCTGCAGAAATCTTCCCCCAGACGACATCAGGGATTTATTCCAGCCGCGAACCGTCTGTCCACAACCCGACGGGTGGATGAGAACTTTTTCTGCAGCCAAACTGGAGAAGTGATGAGAGAGGCCCGTGGCGGCGGCGGGGGAAAGAGGCGTGCCAGTTGTCTCCGCGTTGAGCGATTTCTCTCCTGTAGAATAAATAATCCGCTGGCGGCGCTCCAGCTGGGACAAATCCTGGCGCTGGGGAGTCGTTTGGCGTCTGAGGAGGAGGTGATATCCACACAGACGCTTGTTTGCTTTTCTACTGAACAAACACAACATGTGAGCCGCTGCCCGACTTCACGTAAACGTCGATTCTGTGGTTATTATTTATGCGATGGCGACGTGAAGCGACTTCCTCCTCCTCTTCCTCCTCACAGAAAGACGAAGAGCTACCGGCAAGAGTTATTCCCACTCAGATCTTCCTCTTAAATCACAAACGCTCAATAGGAAAAGGTAATAAATGAGATTTGTGTTGGCTTTGGCATTTATTATATTCACTAAGTCTGGATTAAATCAGACGTACGGTTAGAAAGTCTTATAAAAAAAGAAGCGAGTAAAGTTAGTGAGTAAAAGTAACCAATAGGAGTAACACGCTAAGTTTATTACATTAATGTCAATATATCCTGTTTTAGGTCACTATGTCATGATTTCGTAATAATTGTGTTAAGTTTCTCTATAAAAAACATAAAATGTACGTGAAATTGTTTTGCGATAAACTTTTCATGTTAATATAAATAGTATATCTTCACAAGTGTTTCTTAAAATAGTATGAATTATGAAAATGTCAAATACGTCTAATACAAATATGAAATATTTTGATTAATTTGTCAAATTAGTGTGAAAGTAAAATATGCGTGTTCCACAGTAAACATTTCAACGCAATAAATTACCTATTATATTAAAACGCGATAAGTTTTGTAGTGGCGTAACGTGAAAAAAATAAACGTTTTTACGATGAACATTTCACGAGTGAGTTTTTTCTTTCCTGGTATGGCAGCAATGAGCTTCCATACAAACCGAATAAAAAAAACGTAAATCAGCGGTTTATTTCTCATCTGCGTAAAATTCAAACTCTGAACAAGTTTAAGGATGACCTGTTTTACAATCCCATATTTTCCCACCCTTAATGACGAACGCAAACACACACACACACACACACACACATGAATAAATATAAAAGACACGGAGTCCAAACTGTTTCACATTTAATGCCCTGGGCTTTATTGTCTTATTTTAGTGAGAGCTCCGTCACATTTTTTTTAGTCTTTTCAGCCTCCAGGTGGGACAAGTAAACCTCAAGGATAAATCCTGCCAGTGGACTGGGCATTCAGATCCCGACAAAGACCAGAGGCACTACTAAGTAATGCTGCTTTGTGCCGACCTCTTCACAGAAGAGAGTACAAATTATTCCCCAAAGGAAGGCACCCAATACTTGTGGTTTTTGGCCTTGCAGCCGTCTGGAGATTCTTTTTTCCAAAGAAAAAACAAACGGAACAAACAAAAACGAGAGGGGGACAAAGAGGGGGGGAGGGATTATTCCCACAATCCCCGCCGCCGTCACTCCTCATTAGCATTTTTTTTTTTGTTATCAAAAGACTGGAATGATGAAACACGTACAGCGGTTACGGCCCATTCACCTCCCTTTAGCTCACCTATGCAAGTGACAAAAGAATGAAGTCTTGACGATCGGTTTGAACCACAAGGAAAGAAAATACAAAAATAACAATTCTGTTAAAAAACAAACAAACAAAAAAAAGAAAAGAAGAAAAAGGTCGTGTGGGATAAAACAAATAGAAGAGGGGAGTCAGCTTGCATGAAAACAACCCCCTTTAAAACAAACAAAACAACAAAAAAATACAAAAGCAGCATCGATATCAAAACCATGAAAACAACAAAATAGTGCTTTAATCAGAAGCCGCAAAGGCTTCTGGGAAGAGACTTCATCCCTGTTTTGTTACTTGTGTTTGGGACAATGTTGATGGAAGCTCCCAGGAAGAGAGTGAACCGCAGTCGCCCGCCAACGCCTCGCCGCCCCCTCCTCCTCCTCCTCCTCCTCTTCCTCCTGGTCTGTAGGTTTGTCACCGCTGATTGACAGAGAGAAGCACCGGGACCCAAAATAAAGGTGGGTGGGTGGGGGCCTGCTGTGTGTTCACAATATACAAAAATTACCCAGGAGTCCGTAGCTACCTAACATTTACTACAGCACAGGAACCAACAAAGGTACAGTGTACAAATAATAAAAAAAAGGAACAAAACAAACCAAGAACGAAACAAAAGAACTGTAAACACGGCACAATAAATAGATCAAACCAGCAGGCTCCGCCCCCATGCACATGATGTGATTCAACTATACAACTCCCACAGCTCCCACACCAAAACGCTCCACCACGTTACTTGGCTTCTTTTTTTTTCTTCTTCTTCTTCCTTGACTCCCGAGTGCAAAACATCACAAATGGACAGTTTCTGTATTCAAGTCGTATTTACAGGGAGGGAGGGGGGTGTTACAAATATTATTGTACACAGACTCATTTCGCCATATTCATAATTTACACCTGTCAATCTTGTACTTTTTTTTCTTCTTTTTTTTTAAAACAAAACATCAAAAAAAAGTTTTTAAAAAGTATGAGAGATGAGAATTGCAAGCCGTCCGTCCTTCCGTCCTTCCGTCCTTCCATTGCCAAAGAGTCCTGCTGTCCCCTTTGCATTTTCCCGATGCTACGATGCACAGCACCTAAAGGCCCGCCTCCTCGCCGCGCCGCTACGTCACCTCCATGGCCACTGTGTTCTCTGCTATACTGTTCAGTGCTGGCGTCTCTTCGTCGTGATTTTCCCTGTGGACGAGAGCAGAGAGTCAAACTGGTGCCGATTTTGTACAGCTCGGCTTTTTAAAGGTGCAGTTTGTGAAATCTTAGAGAAGGGCTGGCCGATTAAGCGATAAAAGATCTGGAGGAGGAGTGACGGGACCACCGACTGTTTAACCACGGAGGATCAGGACTTTTATTTTTCTCTTTAACACGATATATAACCTTGCAGTCAAAGAAGAAAAAACATGAAGACCCAACTCTGGTTCCGTTATTCCACGACAGAATGCCGTGTCTTCCCTCCAACCCTCCTCCCGACTCTTAACCGTCGACCCCAGTGAGGAACAAGTCCTGATATTTGCTTTCTTACATGAACTTCCAACCAAACCTTAAAGAAATAAATATCAGAACATGATTTCTATTTATCCTACGGAACCTCGTCAGTCGGGGACTGTGACACTTCATGGCCACCGTAAGATTATGGATAATGGAGGTCATAAGTTTCAATCTGGAACCTGAGCTCTACACGCACCTATATTCTACAGACTGTACCTTTAAGTGTAACGGTATCTTTCGTCTCGCCACCTTCTTCCCTTCAGATCTTCATCTCCGGCATTATTTCTGGCTCCTCCACAAACAAACGTCACAAGAAAGATGAGCTGAAGCTGCGACAGTCTGACCGTAAACTATTTATTCTCCTCTCCTCCTTCGTCGGTGTGCGTTTTGTTGAGGACGGCGAACAACCGAGCCCTCGTCTGATGCCCCCGCCTGCGAGGCAGCTTCAAGTCTGTGCAGCTTCACTTTCAGAGTGAAGAGCCTGAGGCGGCGTGTCTGCCGACGCTGCATCAGAATGCAACCCATCAAACTAACATCTGTTCTCGGACGTCGTCACCTGAGCAGACGAGGTCATGTTTTCATCGCCGTCTGTCTGACAGTTAGAAGAATACTTCTGCATAGTTCTGAGTGATTTCACTGACAATCTGCAGAGACGTGGATCGGATCAATGACAGTGAGAAGATTTTAAGGTAGACGTAAAACGAACATTCTGTTCTGCTTTGGTGGAAGGGCGGAGTCTCAGAGCGCCGTTTTAGTTGAGCGCATGTCACACAGACATTAAGTGATAAAAAATTCTTATTGTTGTGTGGCTGCTTAAAGGAGCATTTCACCTAAACGTTAAACCTCTGCCCTGTGTGAAACAATAACGGGAGGGTGTGAGTTCCCATCTCTGTCTGCCAATGAGAAGACAGTCGAGGTAGTAACAGAGGCGAGGGAGACACCTGTACAAACACGTATCTGTGTGAGGATGCTGCTACCCTGATCTGATCTGACAGTTCAGAAAAGTCTCCAAGTCTTCCCCTGGCATGAAGGTGATCCGATCACAACTGAACATCCATCTGAGTGACCTGGTCCTTTAATGTTTGCTAGAGCCCCACCTTGAGCCCAGGTCCATTGACGAGCCTCCAGAGACTTTGGGCATCTGCAGGTTGGTGGCGGCGGACAACTTTAAGGCAGAGGGCGGCACGTTGCTGAGGGTCCGGGGGATGTGACGCCCGGCCAAGCTGGCGGCCGACGGCACGCTCAGGCAGATGTTGTTCCCGATGAGGACCTGAGTGGTGGCAGGGGTGGAGTTGGCGGCGCCGCATCCCAGGATCCCCAGCGCGGCCGCTGCGTGGGCTCCTGGGGTGGAGACGGCGTTGGCGGGAGGAGCGGTGCTTGAGTTGGAGGAGGGCTGGAGGAAGGTCGGGGCTGTGTTGGTGGTTGCGTGAGTCGAGGGGTTGGTCTGGTGAAGGGCTGCCGTGGTGTTGGACAGGTGCAGGCCTTTGAAAACACCTGGCGAGGAGAGAAACGCTCTCGTGAATATTACCAAATGGAACCCGGCAGGATCAGCGGATGAAAACACATCTTCCAGACTTTTTATGAATGGTGTAACAACTCCGGTTAATAACCACCAGCATTTACACAAAATATCAAAACCACCAAAACAATTCGTCTGTGAACGGTTTTCTACTAGAATCCATTGCGACGACCAAAAAAGCTGACGTTTAAACCAAACGGCGCTCATTAGAGAAACGCACATCAGCTCAGAGCGTCAGGCTACACGGCCAAATGTTAGCTTTGAGATGTTACAACACTGCAGCCAATTTACTCTGTTCTGTATCCAAAGCGTCCAGTTTGTCGATACAGAAGTAAGAAAAGGACTTATTATACAAAATAACGTTTCCCTTTCTTGTCTAATTCAACAGGGAAAGACTGACTTTAAATTCTATTTCATGTCCATTCTACTAAAAGTATGACTGATGTGAAGGAATATCAGAATATCACCGAACTGCAAAGTGAATCGATTTAATCACATAATTGTTTGCACAATTGTACGTGAAAGAGTTAATTATTTAGTAAACCTCAAAATATTGTGGACACTTTAAGACCAAGCAGAAACCCGCTAATCTGATACGTGAGACAGCAGTAACCCCTGGTTACCCATTAGTTATTGGTTTAATTAGTAGAATGAACCCGTATGAAGACGAGGGATGCTCACCTGCACCTGTCAGGACCCCGTTGACTCCACCGGCCAGCACCAGCTCCTCTTTGGACTTGAAGGTCAGCAGCTGGTCCGTGGTGACGAGGGCCGAAGCAGCAAACTGGGCGCTGGCCTGGTCCAATGTCTTGGACGCGAGTGTCTGGAAGGAGACGAGGGAGAAGAACGTGTGGGTCCGTGCCAAAACACTTAACCACTGGGCTAACGTTTATTAAAACTGCCCGGCTCAGCACCTCTGCTGCTAAGCAGGAAGTCAGCCAGCAGCGTCCATACTGGAACGAGGATGTGTTTCATTTCCTATGGCTGGGTGAACCGACCTTCAACCGGAGATCAGTTCCACATTGAGATAAACGATTAAGTCTAACAGAGGAGCAATTTACATCTCCATGGTGATCAAGGTGTTCCAACGACGGGACAAAATGACAACAGCGGCAAAGTAGCAGGGCGGGAAGTTAATTTCATTAGGTCCCAACAGGCCGAGTGAAAGCTTTAACACCGCACACAGGTGTGTTTGAGGATCTGCTGTGTGACCTCACTGACCTGTGTGTTGGTGGTTTTTGTCGGGTTGTTGGCTTGCTGCTGGCTCTGCTCCAGCTGCTGTTTCTGCATGAGGGCCAGCTGCTCCTGGTGCTGCTGGTACTGCTCTGCTGTGAACACTGGATGGGAAGGAAAGAATGCAAGACCAGAGTTCAGATGAGGCTTATTTCAGAAGGTTCACCATTGTGGTGCCAGCTGAAGGTTAACGTTTGTGCATACGGCCCCCATTTTGATATGATCTTCGGAGCGAAGCGTCCAAAAACATTATCAGCATTAAAATGCAGCTGTTTGAAGAGGAAAACCAACCCCCTAAATGATTTATGTGAAAATAACAACTGATCAATACAAACAGGACTGGAATACATTGGCAGGATGCTGCTGAATATAAATACTAGTTCCTGGCACGAGCTTATTCTCTATTTGTCTGTGTTAGTGACTGATAACGCATTAGTGGGCTTCATGCTACAGGATTCACAGTAAAGAAAATGAAAAAATGAGGCCGTCTACTTTGAAGGCGTATCAAACACAAAGTCACGCACACGCACTAAAATGTGAGGCCTTGATGTTCGGCTCTCACTCAGATCTTCACGCTCACACAGAGAACAGGCTGAGATGTGTTCTTCTCTCTGGGGACTGAACTCAACACCGAGTCAACAAAGTCTACTCCAACCTGAAACCATGTTAATCTAGAGGTAAGCTGTAGATACGGACTGGGGGGCTCATTTTAGTAGTTTAGACACAAAATCAACTTAAGTGAAAGTTAAGAAGCAATCACAGCCCAGAGTTATATTTTCTTAATTCTCAATAACAGACGTAAATTACACATCACATGTTTCAAAAGTTCAAAGTCCCAATCAGTAGTATTGTAACAAACACGTCATCACCAGGGTGGAATTGTATCATCACTAATGAAGCTAGCGATAGCTCCAAGTCAGCCACGAGCCCTGAAGTCCCTAGACGAAGCCAACAGAGAACATATAATGGGCCGAACAAGGCTAACGTTTGGTTTTCAGGCCGAAATGTCATACTCTGTTCAAGAATCGCACAGCTGGGGAGGGCGGAGCTACATTCACTTCAACAGGTTACAACACATACACAATGATCGGCCTTTGGTAGAAGGCCTCCACTGTAATCCTGAGAACCACTCATAATGGCTTTTAAACTTAAAAGAAATTACAATATAACGAAGGATAAAAGAAGACGCGGAGGAACAACAAACAGTCATTTTTCATAAGTCAGGAAAACCATTATTACAGGCTGTATTTATTAAAAGCATGGAGCTAGCCACACAAACACTGTACATGCATGCTTCAACAATAACAATGCAATGGTGTATTGTTCTTTTTTTGTTTCTACCTGTTGGTCCTTTACTTGCTCCAAATAATGCACTTTATTTTAGTCGGAGGTTTAAAGAAAGAAGAAAAAAGGTTTGTCATGTGAAAAGAGACACGGGGTCAGAGAAATGCTTAAAGTTATTGAAGAAGTTATCATTTTCTATTAAGGAAAAGTTTAAGAAATGTTTGTCTATGCTGTCAGCTTAAGATTTTTAATTAGTATCATCCACTGCAGCCGTTGAATCTGTATTTAAGACATGAGGATGTTGGTACATATTAGAGTAAAAACAATGCCAATGACACATGGATCTTGAAGGAAATCTTAGAAATACACTGTCAAACCCTGAATGCACAATGAACTGCACAATTAATAGTTTCAGTATCAACATCACGACCCATGTGAAGGAGTCATATTGTGAGACGTGCAAGGAAATGATTACAACTATTTCACTGCCTGTCAAGTTTGGACCGCTTCACTTTCCCTGACTGAGGCGTACATATTTATAAATGGTGAACAAATAACACGAGTGCCACTGGCCCGATACCTCTCCACCTCCTCTCTGTCGTTACATTATATCATGCATAATTCCATGGTTCCAACCGTATGGAGACTTACAGATAGAGACAGGAAGCACTCAAGAGTTCAGGTCAATTCATAGTTCTATGTTTTTAATCATGACTACGTACTAAAATTGAAATCAACGCTTTTTATTTTACCATTCCATTACGATATTAATGTCGATCGCACAATGTAATGGCTATAAAGAAAAATGAAGTCACCAACCATATATCTAGAAGCCTCACATTCACCATGTTCTTGTCTGCAGCAGGTCAAAGGAATCTCACACTCATATAAATGATACGGCGTGTAGTTTTAGGTGAAATAAAATCTATCTAAGCCTGCAAAAATCATCATCTAAAGCAGCATACGATCAGAATCAATGACCCTGTGGTGAACCTCTGTTGTGGAGATCACCGAGAGATTTCCTGTTTATTCGTCTACAGCTCAGCAGATGGTTTATATCAACAAAGTTTGAAGGAATGCACACGAGCGAAGATAACTCGCTGCCTTTTAATTGAAAAAACTAAAACAACGCTACAGCAGAAGACTTAGTCCATTGGAAAACAATATACCATGTATGAACCCTGAAACAGAGAGCAGGAGAATAAACTTCACATTCACATAGTTGGAGCGCCTCATATGAATCATTTGATGGATTCAACCAGCCACCTCGCTGAACTTTACATTTAACCATGACTGAAGCCTGTTCGTAGACTTCTTCTGCCCATTTTCTGTCAGATATGCTCTTCTACATAAAAAGCGGATCACTGCAACACCTCACGCACAAAACTTAATGTAGAAAAATTATTATTTCTTGCCGTTAGAAAGCTGTTGCCAAGCAGCTCCTCAAAGCTGCCTAATATATAAATACTGCTACATGACAGTTTCCATGGAATTAGGGGATGAGTAAAAGTAGCAATACTCTTGCCACAGATCGAACAACGCCTTTATGTTACTAGTGTAGTATCAGGATATTAATTTCAGGATATTAAATATAATCAGTGATTTTTATTATTTTGGACATTAGTATGAATTTTTGAGTTTCAACAATATCATATCGTCATGGTGACCCGTAAACCACAAAAATCAAATCCCTGTACAACTTCCTGGGGTATCAAGTTCATGAGGACAGGATGGATTGGCAGACAGTGGAAAACCTGATTCTACTGACCAGATGCGTCAGAGTAAAGACAGTCATTTAGAACAGGTATAAATTTACCATCCTAAGAATATGGTATCTACAGACTAACGGTTTGGGATAACAAACGATACGCTGGTATGTGGCAGAACTCATTTCTCAGCAGATATTCTTTCTAGTCACAGCAGGAGAGGCAACGGTATTGCTAATAGAATCAGTGACGGTTGTGTTCCCTTCAGATGTCGTCGATCATCACTGTGTCTGAACCAGCACTGCTCATAATAGGATCCCCAAAATGATGCTGCTACCAGAACTTTGAATAAATGGATGCAATGGCTCTTAGTACTATCGTTATCTGCAGAGAAATTTAGTGTTAGATGAAAAATGTTTATTGAATCACTTTGAACAGATGATACAATCTAGCCATGAAAAAGAACCTGTTCATATCCACAACTGTGCTATTATTTCAACCTATTTCCGCTGAGTCACTACATAATAACTCAGTGTTCAGAATTTCTCTTTTTGCCTGATTCAGGTTGTGGGCCTTATTGAAAGAAGGGAAAAATGTATGAAAACCTAATTGTTAGATTTTACAGCTCTAATCTTAATACATCTTGATTTAAAAAAAACAGACAAAACAACAACTATGCCGTCACTTAAGCCGTCACTGAATGTTTTATCATTTTGTGACATTCCTTTTTTCTTCTTTACTTATATACATAAAATTATTTATTGAATATCCAAGAAAAGTAAAAGCGAATTTGTTCCAAACAAACCTTTCTAACTGTTCATCAGATATCCGATAACAGAATGCCACATGTCTCATCAAATATGGTTCTACGACTTTGCTTTTTTTTAATCCACATAAAATATTTGAAGTTAAACTAGACAGAGTACATTTTTGTATTTTTACAATTTTTTCCCCAAAACAACCAATGACATGAGCAGGGAGATCCGATCCGAGTTGATACGCAACAACTTCAATTTAACTTAATCTCACGTTAGCATATAATATTTTCCATATGCACGGATTGATCCAAATGGAAAAATTATAGGACAACACACAAACAAAAGTATCTTCTATCACTCGCTCAATTATCTCGGGATATCCGAGCTAGACATTAAACTAAACCGAGGAGTTTCTCCTCTGTGTGGGATTGAAGACGACTTAGCCTTTGTTCCCGCAGGAATCAATAGGCTTCGGGCATCCATGACCCCGTCACTGTTTCTAAGTTGTACTTGTTTAGAACACTTTGGTTGGTAGGAACCACAAGAAGACCAGGAACACTCAAGACCTGCAGTTCTGGAGATGCTCTGACCCAGTCGTCTATATATTAAGTTTGGACCTTAACAAAGTCACTCAGGTCCATTTTTCCTGCTTCCAGATAATCTACATCTGAACAAAATGTTCTCATTGCCAATATGTCGAACCCACAGCCGTGTTCCACGGTAATGATGTCATTCTGTTATTTTTACTTCAAATAGACAAATGATACCTGAAGCAGACTAAGCAGGTTAGCCCAGGTTTAAGATGCATTGCTGTCAAAACGCGTGATCTATCGAAATGATCAACCTACTTGGCACAGTGGACATTGCAAAAACCACCTGCACTTACAAGGCGAAACCAGCAGACATTAAGCAGGGTTCACAGCACCAGAATCTAGTCCAATCCATGATTTATTAGAGAAGTGCAAAGAATATGTGATTGTCATTAGATGGTAGAGGGAGGAGAGACTGCCCACTAGTCAATAGACGCTGACTTGGACACACAAAAATGTTTCACTGGTAAAACCAGTTGGCAAATATACTTTGGCAGTCTGCCCAAACAGATGACATTATTGAGAGAGAGAGACAAAGTGAGAGCGAGCAAGACACAGCTCTATAGCTGGGAACAAGACGTTAGATAAGCCCTACTGATACGGTGGGAGGCCACCATGATAGAATGGGAAACCCTACATGAATGTTAACATAACTGTGGTTGGCTTGTGAGAGAAGTCAATACACCTCTTCTAATATCTCTGCCTGGATCGGACTATTATTGAAAACGGGGCTGGTCAGCAACAAGTGTTTGAATAACAGGGTTATTACATTAACGTGATACGCCAAAAACAGATATTACTCAATGAATATAAAGGTTGAGTTAGACCTTGATAGTACATTACATGCAATCAGTGGCCCTTTTTGAACAGCGATCACCAAACACTGCTGCAATGAAGACCATCATCTCAGAGCCCGTTTTTGTTAACACTTAACGAAACAACGTTGGAAGAGCAGCAGGAGGTGTGTAGATTTAAACAGCGAGCCAGGGTTATCGGCAAAACCTGGTATGACCCTTAGATACAGATCAGCAGCGGTTTCTTGGAAATAGAGTAACATAGTGGTTGATCTCGTCCTCTCCTCAAAAAGTATGAAGCTCATAGATTTTCCCTCAATTTAGAGACATTTTGTTTTCTTCCTAAAATATCAAAATGGAATTTGTCCGAAAGGGTTTATCGTAAAAAAAGATAGTGAGTAAGATGTGAAATATTGCGGCCAAATAAAATATATTTAAGATAGATTTCCTCAAGTCAAATCCTATGCATCAATTTGGAGTAAATCAAACGGTTGATCAATTATGGCCCAAATCCTTTCAAGATAAATATCCCCTAGTGTCTGAAGGAAGGATGGAGGAGAAGGAGAAGGATGAAGAAGGCAGAGCAGGAGAGGTTGGGACGTAACCGAAAATCTATTTCTATCCCTACCAAGGACTATGTGGGTATAAAATTTGAAAATGGTCCTTGAAATATTTTTGAGTTATCGCATAAACATGACCAAACTGCAGCAGTGATGACGCTTCCATATTATCCACAACTTTTGGGGAAATAATAGATCACTTTTTTTTTTCTTTCTAATGGAAAAACCTACCAGTAGTTGGTGATAATTCAGCTACACAATTTCCACCTGGGCTTTTAAGAAGATATTTTGGTAAGTGGTAAATGGACTGTACTTATATAGTGCTTTTCTAGTCTGCACAACCACTAAAAAGCTTTACTCTGTGAGCCATCATTCACCCATTCACCCAAACATTCATACAGTGATGATAGAGGCTAACATGCAAGGCGCCACATGTTCATCAGTAGCAGCAACCATTCACGCCATCATTCACATATCAATGGAACAGCCACTGGGAGCTACTTGGGGTTCAGTATCTTGCTCAAGGACACTTCCGACATGTGGACCGCAGTGGCCTGGGATGGAACCACCGACCTTCAGGTAAGTGGACAACCGCTCTACCGACTGAGTCACCGTTGCTCTATTTGAACTGTTCCCAGTGAATATCAAATAACATTTCTAATTGAAATGGCCATCCCTTGTTTTAAAGTCACACCCATTGTTCGTACGCCAGCACATCCCGTCCATGCCGATGATTATTTTCAGTTCCCGTTACTAAGGCCTCAACCAATACAGAGGCTTAACAACCCCCCATTACACCTCCACTTTACCCAGAACAGAGGCAGAATAATATTGCGCAAGGCCCACTCCGAAAGGTCTGTATGTATAAAAAGGGGCAGACAAGACTACCTGAAGAAAGATGACATCAAAACATGACAAGAACATTAGATCACTCCCAAAATATACTGGACCAAACGTCAACTTAAAGAACCTCAACTTAAAGAGATGTACCCTCTCATCTGATGGGAGGCTTTTTATTGGACTGTAGCTCAGGTTAAATTGAATTTATTTAGAGAGCACAAAAGAGGATGAGGCTAAATTTACTCACAGACATTAGTTGAAGAGTCACGATACTCGTAGAATGATCGCTCATCCCGACTATATTAAGTTTGCACAATAAATCTAATAACTGAACTGCTGCCCTCTGCTCGGATCACGGAAAATGTTAACCTGTGACGCACAATACCAAAGACTCAAAACAGACACTGATCAACATGACAGTAAACATCACTGACTCACCATTTACGGGGGCGGGGGCGGGACCAGTGCGGTTATGGGCTCCTCCAGACAGCGTCCGGGTTAGTCCTGATGCGGTCCGGTTAAAATTAAATCCTCTCCGAGACAAGTCGCCACCCAGGGGGTGATGGGATAGCGTCCGTGGTCTGAAGTGCCTCCAACGGCAAGATTTAATGTTCAAAAGAATCTGGCTGAGGTCCATAGGTGTTTGTGAAGATGGCGACCGTGGCAATGAAGAGGGAAGGTGGGAGGAGCTGGTGGGGCCCGAGGTATTGGTTTCTGAGGTACTGGCGTTGGAGTTTCGGAGTGGAGAGCTTGGAAGCGGCGTGGCGAGCGGTTCAGGTTCCGGGTCCGAGTCCAGGCTCTGACAGACGCTGGCAAGGTCCGCGTGCGCTCTGTCCAACAAGATCCTGAAAGAAGAGGAAAAAACATCAGTGCGCCGCAAGATTTGAGCTTTTTTGAAATAAAAATACTCTGTTGTCATCATCAGCGCATAAAAACATAAACATCCTTTGTTTAAGACTTCAGTATGCATAATTGTGGCTATTCCTAGCAATCATCAGTGAGGCAGAGCCAAATAAGGGGGGGGGGCATAGCACAGAGCAGAAGACTTATATAATAAGACAGGACTAAAAGTTTGCTGGCACGCCGCAGCTTTATGGAATGTAAAATCCATTGTTTTAACTACAAGAAAAGTTTTAGGGAGATTTTGCTATGCACGGTGGCATTTACATTTAGTAATGTGGCATTGTACAGTTAAAATAACCACGTCCTATAAGTTAGGAAGACACACTCATGCATGTCTGAACTAGAGTCATAGAAATCTTTGCAGAGATTCTTGACTCTGCGCTCTTGCTGGGAAGAACAACTATGCCGTCCCTGCAGGCACACAACTATTCTGGCTAAACAAACACACTGTGGTCCAACAGGATTAAGTATCAATATCCGAAGCACACATCATATTGCACACTTTAATGTGGCCTAGATGGGGACGACGTCTGGGAAACATCAATGTCAATCTCATGTGCGTCCCTTGACAGATACTGCATTACGTGATTCGTCTCATCAACACCCAGCGCTGTGGAACCTGCATTAATCGATCGTCTGTGTAATTATGGAGGAGGTTTCAGTCTGACTTGTCAACATTTCTCAGAGGCAGGTGAGTCCAAAAATGGGATTGACTTGTTTATCAATTTACCACCGCTCGTAATGTTTACGATAGAACGCGTCGCCAAATAATGGCTGGTATCCCGCCAAAGACCTGGTATGGCAAAAAAAATTCTGCAGCCAACACTTGGCTATGCTTCCGCTGCTCACTATTGGTGCTGGCAGTGTATGTACTCACATTCACTCCACCCTCTTTAGACTCTCTCTCCAGCAGAAAGATCAGCGGGTGTTTTCTGATAACGTTTTGCAGCAGCTGTATTGACTTCCTATTTGATTTTACAAAAGCTTCAAATCCGCATTTTCCTGTACGTGGTACAGCAGGCTTGAAATATTTCATTTCCAATCAAAAACCTAATACGTGACCAGATTTGGTAAAAAATTTAACAACTTGTGAATTTCATCTGATTTGGTACCAATAAAAAAAAGACTTTTGTTAGTAGTTAAACAATCTCTTTTTTTTGTTGGGGCCATTTGAGACTAGCCCTAACAATCATCTATGTGCACATAGCACCATAATATCAACAAACCAATCCCAAACACTCAACTCTTTACAGCAGAAACTGACGGAACGGTTGTTTAAAATCTCCCTGAAAAATTAAGGAGTGAATTTTTTACTTATTCTTAGAAACAATCCAATTCTAATACTCTCTCAAATCCAGACAACAAAACCATAAGAATGAACTCACCTTCCCCCTCTGCCCATGCGTCGTCGCGCCAAACCTATGCAGCACCGCGGCGTGTTCAGCGAGGTCAAACAGTAGCGGAAGCGCTGGTCTCCGAGTCCACCTTCTGATGGACTTACCCACGACCAGCTGCCACTCTGCCCTGGGCGAGACTGGAGGAAGATGAAGAACAGAGAGAGGGACATGGCGGGAAGACGCCAATATTTTAATATGGGTCGAAAGAAATTAATGTGGAAAAGAATGAAATGCATTTTTATTACTGAACTGCACTATCCAGCAGGGGATAACAGCCAGACTGACCAGCCTGGTGTTGGTACTATAAATAGAAGCAAGGTGTCAGAGGAGGGCACTCACCGCGTAGTACTGACAGCCAGCCTTCCTTCTGAACCCATAGCAGCCATCTGGGTCATTCTCCTCTTCTGCCTCTGACGATCCTGAGAGGATCTGCACAATAAAATGGTATTAGTTACAACCTAAAGCCGGTCAGAATGTTCTGCAGAAGCATTCTTATCAAATTTCTTGATAATTCCTGCAATCAACCCTCATTTTTTAAATCTAAAATCAACACAAAAGGTTGTCAGAACGAACTCCCACTCATGAAATGAAACCATTGTACCTGTGAGTAGGGTTCTTCATCGGAGCTGGGGAAATCGTACTGGTTGAGGTCCTTGGGATTGAACACTGAGGGCCCTGAATGCTGAGGCGCTGACAGAGGAGGGATCTTGGGCTTCTTTTCATATTTCCTTTTGGTTCGCACTGCCTCCGTCTTCTCTGGCTGTGAAGAGGGGAGGGAAACAGCATTCTGTGTTTATATTGTGGAATCAAAAAGAGCATTCCATGATGTCTAGTGTTTGGTGGTCTACATACAGGCGATGCAAGAGCAACAGCGAGCAGAGGAGCCATTGATATGCAGATGGGAGCATGTGCCAGATGCCACTGCCTAACCAGATGGCTACACTGCCCTCCCCCTCATCAATCCCACCCGTGCCACTGCTCAGCCCAACCTACCCAGTGGGCTGACCCCTCCCTGCCTAAACAGACTCCAACTCCACTAGGATTAGTCAGACCTCCGCGGTGGGGGACAAAGCAAACAGAGAGGCGGGGACTCTACAAAGAGGAACTGCTGTGTCAGATCAATGGAGGGAGTAAGGGTTAAGAGCCACATGGGAGGAGGGAGGAGGGAGGAGGGAAGGCAGAGTCGCACCAAAAATGAACGCCTGTAAACAAAGGGGAAAGAGTCGCCCAGCTGGTCAATGGTGTATGTGTGTGTGTGTGGTGGGGTGGGTGGGGGGTTATAGTTGTCTCCCTGCAGAGCGAGGGGAGGGTTGTTGGGCCGTGGAGCTAATGAAGTTATAATGAAGAGAGGTGACCCAGAGTTGACATCAGCGCAGCAAAATCAAGTGATACATTATTGATTTTAGCTTTTAATTCATTTGGAAGGCATCAGGCCATAAAACGTGCGCCCTACCCTAACACCCCCATGACCCCCATGACAACTGTCACATCCCAGACATGAATAGAGGCATACCAGCCCGTCAGAATAAATGACTCATGCATTCATTTGAAAAATTTAAGA
Source organism: Lophius americanus (assembly GCA_037951165.1). Lineage (NCBI taxonomy): Eukaryota > Metazoa > Chordata > Actinopteri > Lophiiformes > Lophiidae > Lophius > Lophius americanus. Next base: position 869,433 of record JBBDHG010000081.1, read on the forward strand.
ATATTCAAATTGTTAAATTGCACACTGTCAAAAGTCGTTTTAAATTGAAACCCGTTTTCCCATCGACATAATCCACAAGTACTTCAAATTGAAGAGCATTTCTGAATTTAGAGTCTAAAAACAACTCTATTTATATATTACGTCCCGACACCCCAAAAGTTCAAACCCACAGAAACCAGAAACTTTTGGTTCGTTCATCTGCTTCTCAGACGACCCGCACTTCCTGCTGTTCTTCCACTTCACTCTTAAAGTCATAATGGACCCAACGCAGTCATGTGATGTGTTTTACCACTCAGAACATTAGAAGTTTTATTTGTTTACAAAGCCAATCGTCCAAGACCTGCTGTGGCAAGAAACCTTCCCTAAAGCCAGTAAAATATTGCCATAACTGACATGCTATCCTTTTCAAGACGGACCCTGTACATCATTCTTCTGTCCCGCGGGTCTTCAGAAACGCAGTGGAGGCATCATTGGGAGGATGTGAGTCGGCAGATGACGTAGTAATAATAATAATAATAATAGTAGCAGAAAGAGACTGGAGGCGCTATTATAGCAGAGCGGGGGTGTCGTTTCAACAACGCGTTGAGCTTGCAGCTTAAGTCTTAGAAGTCAGTAGTGGTTAGAAGCAGAATTTAAAAATGAAATGAAAATTTGGTTCAAACATTTTAAAGCAGATAACCATTTTTTTCCCTACGTTGTCTTGTGTTGCTAGATGATCCAGCAGAGACAGAATAGGGGATGAAATTGTCGACCATGACTAATAAGACAGATTGTATCTTGTGCTTATAATTGTGCTTGTGTAAGAATGGAGACCACTCCTATGACCCCACGCCTTTGTCTTCCGTTCTGATTTAGAAATTGACATACTGTGGGTTTTAAATAATGTACCTATTCAACAATGATCAAGGTCTCCGAGATACAGGACTAGAAACACAGGAATAACTCTGCACAATACAGCTCCTCTCCTCAGCGAGCGCGGCGGTCTGGATCGACTCCAGTGAAGGACAAATAAGTAGGAACATTTTCTGATTCTGCAGACATTCTTTTCCAACACCCACACGTAGGCAGAACACATGAAAATCATTCTCCACTCTGTTCTGCTCTTGACATCACTGGGGAGGAACCAGTGTGTTGTGAATGTGTGCAGGGCCTTACTTTCTTATAGTCCTTCATATCCAAGTGGTCCTGGTGCCGGTACTGGTTACTGTTGGACAAGGGAATGATGGGAATGGTGTAGACGGGCTTCACCAGAGCCCGTTGTGCGAGTGCCTCTGCCATCACCTCGCTGCCAAAGTCTGGCATAACATTCCTGATGGAGAGGAGAAAGGAGGGGTGAGTTAGAGGTGGTGTGCATGGAAGGAGTTACTGCAGCACGGATTGGATTGAACCGCTTTCTTGCAAAACTTAATGTCAGACAAACCGGTCCCACTATGAATAAAACGGATTGTCTGGTTAAACTTAAGACACTTTTTGTTAATGTATAATCATGTGAATGATCGGATTCTTCTTCTATGGAAGCCACAATATTTTGTAGCAGAGTCATTTATAGTTAATATGAGCAGGTCATGTTTAAGATGCTGCGTGATGTTGTTAGTGTGTAATATGCACAAAAAGTTAGAATATTACACTAAGCACAACATTTGACAAAAACACATTTAACAGGAAAATAAACCCGCTCCAACTTCATACAAATTCGACTCAAGAATTGTCGTTGGTAACTCAGGGACAGTCGGTATACGGAAATAACATTCCAACAGTTCTAGATGAATATCAAATTGTATTTTTGATTGAAATGCACATCCTGAATCCACTCCACACCGTCGTGACCAACAGACAAAATAACTTCAGTGCACAATTCTCTGTCAGACAACAGACAGTCTTCTGAACACCTGGGACACTCCAAAACCAGCAGGAGATCACGGCGTGGGCCGAGAATAGAGCGGTCCAAACTGGGAGGGAACACTGGCTCTGATGTGCTAGCAGAGGCCGGGCCAGGATAACAAGAGGAAATTGAAATGTCACTACAAATCAGAAGCGCTTCAAGGAGAAGAGTCCAATTTCAGCTCATACTGACAGCTTCGAGAGCAATTTCAGTCCAGTCGGACGTCACGCTTTGGATCCGTCCAAAAAGCTCAGATGGGCCGAACAAGCATAATTTAAAGTGGAGATTGACAAATAGAAATGAAAAAATCACGGTAAAAAATAATCTGGTAAAGATTCTAAAACCCACATGAAACCTTTGAGATAGTATGAAAACCACGTCATCTAAAATCTAAATTCCTACTGCGAGTAAAACAGTGAAGACGACTGAACCCTCAGTTAACACCAGCAGCAAAGCCTGACTTTTAAGAAGGGGGTTTGAACATAAGAGTTAACCACATAAATTGCCTGAACAACACAGTTAAGGGCTCACACTGAGAGACCATTCTAGAACAGAGGGCTACGAAAAACACAACGCCGCCCAAAAAACACATCAGATAAGCGATCCTTCATAATAGAAGCTATAAGGACGTCAGTGCAGTGCAGACAAATCTCAAAACTACAGACATTCCTTTCTTACCTCTTCTCCACAATTTCCAGTGTGAGATGCAGCAGTTCCCTCTTGCTCTTCTCTCTCCTCTTGATCATCTCCAGGATGGTGACGGCTCGGCTCAGATCCCTGCGCAGCTTCAGCATCTTCTCGTACGACGCCTCGTCATTCTTTCGATTCTGAAAACGGATCGCGGTCGTTCATGAATGAAACCAGACATCCAGGTTCTCATGCTTTCCATTGCTCGTAAAACATCGGTACATCCTCCCACCTTCCTGGTCTGCATCTTCTCCGTTCGTCGACGGAAGGCCACGTAAGGGTCGCTGGTGCTAGAGCCATCCCTCTTCTCCTGCTTGACGTTGGGGATGAGGGAGCCGCCTTTGCAGGTTTTCCTTTTGCGGCTCCAGTAGTCAAACACCTCCTTGATCAGCTCGTCGTCCTCCTTCAGCAGCAGTTTGGCCTCCTGCAGACTGACGAGCTGTGAAGGAAACACAGGACGGACCTAATCAGGGCCAACTGACAACCAGCAGCAAACTCAATTATACATGCGGCACATGGACCTAAGCTTTAAGTTTGACATTTGTTTTAGAATTACAAGGTAAGAATACAAGAACAGTCGGACTTAGAGGGCTTACGACTCAAAGCCCAAGGTGTGTCTGTACAAATTCTGCACAAACCAGCATTGGCCCCGACAGAAAGAAAGAAATACCTGCTGTCCGCTGCCTTTCTCCAGTCGGTCTATCATCTCCTCAAACTGCAGGGCTGTGATTTCCATTTTCTTCTTCAGCTTATTCACAAACGTCTCGTCTTCTGAATCCAAGTCGTAGTCTGGCTGCTCCGTATCCAAACTGAAAGCTGTTAGACGGAGAAGAGTCGATTACAGACGGGACAGGAGGAGGACTGGAGACAATATCACTCGATCAGGCGCCACTGTCCACCAACCTCACACTTTAACTGATAATTATGAGACAATTGATCCTGTTCGACATATTTCATTAATGGGTAAAATGAAAACAGCAAAAGTCACTTAAACCTCCCACGGACCAATTTTTGCAAACGGAGCCTGTGGGAGGGTTAACCAAAGAATTCCATTGTACATGGCAGGGCTGGGTGAGTGGTTGCAGTAAAAAAAAAGAGCACACTTCTTAAGCACATTAATTCGGCCATATTTTCATTCAGAACAGGAGCGGAATCAAAAAAGAGCCTCCTACTTTCTTTACAACGAGAGCGCAGTGTTAAACCGCGTGATGCTGAGCAGAAAAAACTAAGTAGCAGTGAGGGAATAAGAACGAAAGAGAGGCCATTAGACTTGTGAGCCGTCTGCCAGTGTGAAAGAAAACTACAAATAATAAGTCCAGTAGAAAAATGCCAATGACTCAGGCGAGAAAGGTTAATCCAACATAGACTGGGGTTGAACTGAAAAAGGGATGTATTTAAACAAAAAAAGGACAGAACTTTGAAGGGCGAGTGTTTTCAAAAAGAAAAAAAAAGATCTAGTTTCTTAATCACATCAATTCTGCTACATTTTCATTAAAAAGGACCTACGTTCCCCCTCAACGGTGAGAATGCAGAGTTGAACCGCGTGATGCATTTTATCACTGGATTCTTCAGAGAAGACAAAGCAAGTAAACAACACAAACTTGCAACACCAATAGATTTAGAATATGTGAGTATAGTTTGTTTGGTAAACCATGTGGTCGAAATTACACCATCCGATTTTTTGGGGTTGTATTTGGCCCCATCATCTATTCGGTTTGTTTTCTGAACCTCTCCGATAGTTGAATGGAAAAAAATTGAAGAGAAATCATAAGAATTGCGATTTCAAGTCCAAGCCACAAAATAAAATTCTCACTTAAATCTACATTTGTCCAGCCCAGTAAACCGGACTTTGCTCAACATACACCATGCCAAGCAAAGTGTTTCTGTTTGGTTCTGCACCAAATATTGCCTGGGGATTTGGCTTTTTTCATTCAGCCTGGCCCAGAATCTCCGGCCTTGTCCTGGAGACTCTCCAGACAGTAATATACAAGACTGGTAAACGGCCAAAAGGCTTTCGGTTGTAATCCATTAGCTACTGTGACCACTGCATGAAAAATAAAAAGTGTTTACTGCGCCGTCACTGTGAGAGCTTCACTCGAGGCAGCACATTAACCTGTCAGAGCCTGAAGCACTTGGAAAGGTATGCCGCTCTTCCTCTCACCGCAGCATATTTTCAAAAAGTTAGATAATGACAAACAAGAGTGGCGTAATTATGCGGTAAATGTCAGTTGCAGCATGTCTCTCCTGTTCACAAATGACTACTTCAAACACACCTGCTCCCAGCTGCAGTAAACAATAAACTAACTGAATCTAGAAACACTTCTTTATGGTGCCCGTTTACTGTCAATCTGCAGATGAAGGACCAGAAAACAACCATCAAGCCTGCAGCTAATTCTATTCTCGTTCTTGGTGACGTTAACCCCCAAGGAAGAAGAGATTTCGTAGAACTTTGGATGGACAGATGGACAGATTTCTGACTCTTTCGATGGACGTCAGTGAGCATTGCTCCAAAGAGGGAACCACTGCAATGGAGACAGATCTGACAGAATCTTCAAATCAGAAAAAAACCATTGGTTGGGGGAAGAGGTATTTCAATTCGGAAGAATCATCCAGCCAGCAGAAGAGGAAATGCTGATTCCTCTGGAGCAGCTGTTTTCCTCATGGAAGCCTTTGACAAAAGGAATTTCTAGGTGTATGTTCTCATGGTGAAAGAATCCAAATGGAGGTGTTGTACAGAAAAAGGAATGTAAATTGCGGGGAGAAAGGAGCCTTACGGGAAAATGCTTGGTCTTGGTGGAGGTCTGAAGTCTAAAAACACTTCTTTAAAGCTATGTTGGTTTTGCCATCTGCTTGGCTTTGTCTAGTAATACACAAGTCTCACATCTGCATTAACCGATTAATTTCTTTTCTGAGAAAAACAGTCAAGTTTAGCAGTAAGAAAAAATGTATCTTATCGGGCCAGTGAATAGGATTTGGTGGCATCTAGCACTAAGGTCCCAGACTCTAACCGATGAAATAGAGCTCAGTTAGCTCCTGGCTATCCAAGAGGGATTTCTGAATCTAGGTTGGCCTTCAAATGTCAAAATGAATTCATCATTAACAACCGCAACCGTTTTGAAGTTGCCATATTTAAAAAAAACTCGCCGGAGCATTACGTCACGACGCTGGGCATTCGCAGATACAACTCAAACAGAAGGCTTTCCGATACAGCGACTGGCAATCCGAAAGGATTTAGACTTCCTCCTTGCAGAGGAATGAATTATCAATCGGAGAGGGTTGTTTACATTCAGCATTTTCTTTCACATTATACGTCTTTTCTGAACCACATCGGTATTAGGCTGTCCATGTAAGCCCCCCCAGTGTTTCGTTTGTTGTTCAAGGCCTCAAAACATGGCAACGCAACCTGATGGCCAATTCCCAATGCAGATTAACGACTAATTCTAGGCCAAGGAAAACAAAGAGTTTTGCTTTAGGTGAACGTAAACTGAAAAAAAAAAACATAACTATTTGAATATTGTAATCCATTTATTCCAAGAGATACGCTTTAATCCTAATAACCTAAACTATAAATCTGCATGACTAATTTTAAGCGCATGTCACAGTTCTGTGTTTAAAATCAATATATATAACTTTAATTCCAGAGGACATGGTGCTAGTTGGGTCAACAGTGAGCAGTCATATCATATTAAGTTGTTTACCATAGGCTGTTAACAGTGTGTTGAGGGTGTGTCTTCAATATCTGCCCAGGGATATTAGTGTAATCTAAAACAGCATAACTGCTGATCAAACGTAGCTCTGACACTTCTGTATATTTTAAGTCTGTCATTTCAACAGTGAATGCATCGCACTTAGTTTTAGATGAAGCATGCTGTCAGAGAAATACTCCTTTTTTCCACACCAACTGTTGACCTCTGATCTGTATCACTCATGGAGATTACCCACAGACATTCTCTTTTATCCCACATCTACTGTCAGACCCTACAGAGACAAGAACGTAACAGGATGTGTGTCAGGAGACGCAGATGTCCCCGGACCCAAACGAATCCTGCCAGATTTGACGATCACATCTAGTGGTCACCGTCATTGTCCACACATAAGGCTATATATACACACAACTGAGGTTATAGCCTGTATTCTGACCCACATCCAGATTCATAACAAAAAAAGGCTTTAAAAGAGCAGCAGAAACCCGGTGAAGCAGTCACACACCTGGTGCATCCAAACAGCTGGAAAAACGGCCATGTGCTCACGGACCAATAACACATGTGAGAAGGAGTTCCCTCTGCTACTCACGCTGTATGTGAATAAGCTGCTTTGGCATCTTGAACTCCCCGGGGTAGAGGGACTCGTAGTGCGTGATGTTGCGCTCCGCTTCGGGGACGGGGATAACCATGTTGTCCCGCTTCTCGCCGTAAACCTGCTGCGCCGATATGGCCCGCTGGAGATGGTGCTCCTGGAAAGAGAAGGAAAAAGGCCTCTTCAATCAGGTGGTCTGAGAGTTAAGAAGCTCTGCAGACTCTGCAGGGAATTCGGTTTTGAAGCACGTTCTTACATACAAGCTCAAAAATATCGCAATATTTTATATACATTTAAGAAAAAATGTATGGACGTGTTTTTTTAACAAGCAGGGAGGTATGAATAAGATATATAACACGGGTGTCGCGTGAAATACTCAAAACATGAGGGTCAGCAGAGGACAGCACAGCTAGTGCTTATTAAGCGTACCCAAAGAAAGTCTATTACTTACTTCCTGAGCAAAGACCCAAAGTTTGCGACGCTGTTGTGAGGTTCTTTCATGGACACAGCATAACGTTCAGGACAGTTTGACTACTGCAGAAAGGACATTCCCACAGTATGTGGCAGTGACGACCAGTGATCTGACTGGAGAATGTGAGACGGCGGTCTACATTCCCCTGACTAGAGCTGGTCTACAGAACCGCAATAGTCCATTACTCCACGTTCTCCAGACAAGAGCATTTCTACAGAACCGCTGTAGTCCTGTGGTTCACGATATCCAAACTAGAGCTTGTCTACAGATAATTAAACATTCCATTAGTCTACATGCTCCAGACTAGAGCAGGTCAACAAATCTTGGATAGTCTGGTAGTCCAAGTTTTCCAGATTAAAGATGGTTTATAAGCTTGTTATAGTCCAAAAGTCCATAAGTGTTTACATTCAGTGAAGTTGGACCAGGCTGAAATATTAACCGTTCAGTTTATCAGCAGCATCAACCTTTATGCCCTGTATTTGGATTTTATGACATGTTTGTCATTATGTCTGCGGAAGGATCCAGTTTAAACCAGTACATCCAACTGAAGGGGTGAAAAGACTGAGAACTTTGGATGAAACCATGTTGGAAAAGTTTTTATGGGTTCGGATGCAATTTGCAATCGAGAATTTTTTTTGGAATAAACTAATATATTTGATTGCACTACACAGCATAACACAAACGGATTAATATCACAATAATAATGTATTTTTAGTTTTGTATCAGGATTAATATCATATTGGGGAGCTCCGGGCAATTCCCAATTCCAGAATGGATTTGCATGAACACATATCTACACTGGTTTCTGATTGGAATACAGATGAAGGAGGGTGAAAACAATCACGTTAAAGGAATTTCACATGCCTCTCCAAAGGTATTGAAACACAGGCCCCAAGAAGACTTAACGGATAAGGAACAGGATGTGTGTTATCCTTTTCTACATGATATATTGCTGTCATTCAAACACCGGCTCTGTCGCATTTATGGGGCAGTAGAATGCAAAAACATTATTATACAAACAGAATAGTTCATTACCACAGTAAGTTTCAGAAGCCATGTGTGTAAAATAAAAAAATGAAGAATGCAAAAACAGGCACTCAAAAAGATGTTTTAGTTGTTTTTGCACAATTGTGATTCATCCCTGAGGCGTGACAGAAGAGTTACGGCGTAGTCATTAAGATAAGGTAAAAAACATGATGGCAATTATTCAAATACAAAGCACCACCAAACAGAAAAAAAAGAAGCTATATCTCCCAAGTCCTGTTACTATCCGAGATGTTCTTCCTGCCATTAAATGGATCTTATTTTCTTAGGTAGGGGACATCAAAGCTTTCAAAGCTGAATCTCATAGAAAGTAGCTGTTTTTAGAAGAACAGTGTAGAATCACAGACACCAGGTCAGTTTACATGGGACAATTTTTTCCATCCGATTAAACCTTTCCAAATTGCGATGTCGGTCGACGGTTTACATGACCTGTGATCTTTTCCAACCAGGTTTTGACATGCATCACCTCATCTAATCGGAAAGATCTTTCTGTCATGCGAAAATGATCAACACTCCAGGTCACAAGCTGGCGGTAATGCTCCAATGAGCTGTGTGCCGACCACCAGCAAGCACCCGGAAGCAGTCTACGACAAAGACGGCATTCGCCGAACGGACTTTTCGCTCATCTAATTGTCCAATACGTTAAACTTTTTCAAAGTTGCGATGACTGAATGACTCTGATGTAGACCAGTACTGTTTTGAAGTGGCCATATTTAAAATGCACTGTGGCAAAGAAAAAAACTCAGCCGGAGCATTTCGTCACGACATTGGGAAGGAACAGATACAACTCAAACAGAGAACCTTCAAAAACAGTTTTTACATGCAGCGACTGGCTTTCGGGTAGGTTTTCATGAAAGGACTTAGACGACCTCCTTGTAAGTGACTGAAATCTCATTCGGAAAGAGACTTTTCTTTCGGAAAGGGGTTTTTACATGCTGCATATTCTTTCCGATCAGGCTGTCCATGTAAACCCACCGACTGACTCCGACTTCAAAGCAGTGTCAGAGTGATTTAATGCACTGAAGGAACTCAGAGGTTAGATTAATAGCATGTGTAGGCGTACTTCAAAAGCATGCGCTTTGCATCAAATGCGTCAGTTCGAGCCCTATTCAGAAAACCTTTCTATCATACCAAGAGTGAATGATTGTTTTCATCTGCTGCAGCTCCCTGGTGGATCATTCTGTGCCAACTAAAACCTATATTCACGCAAATTGATGTGAAAATTATTACATTAGAAAGATCAATAGCTCTACTGCAACTGCGGTTGCTTCAATCGTTTGTACTTGGATCCTAAGCTTCAATGTTAATTATTTTACCTCAAGGTGCCTTAAATTTGGTTTTAACAGCCAAAATAAACCACCCAGGAAAATTATCCACGCAAACAATTCCTAACTTTCCAAAATTATATCTTGAGTTTTTACTTTCTTGGAACCAAATAACTTTTATTAGCTCCTTCGACTTTTATTTTTCCCATGGAGGTTTATTGAAGCTTCATTTATTTTTACTCCTTCACTTTTTTCTTTAAAGAAAATCCATCATGTGAACGGGAAAGCTCACGAAACTGGAGACATAACTTAGAAGTCAGAGTAAGTCGGAAGAGAAAAGCTGTCCAAGTTCAGAAGAATGCTGCAGCAGAGACAGAGTCATGGAACCGTAGATGAAATACCTGCAAGTTTCTCCAGCACAGCATCTGCTACTTCAACTTGTGCAAGCCAGGCAGTTTGGCAAATGACTCACACTGTTTGACTCTTGAACTCAAGCGGCGAATGTTTTCACATTATCCAATCTGACAATCGCGGAAAAATGTGAGGCTAAGAAGAATCCCACGCAAACAAACCTTAGTTTCTAAAACGCATAAAATGAACCTGAATAAAATAGTACTGACACGCCTACACACACACACACACACACACACAAACATATCTAGTGTTGAATGACTAGAGTATGAGCCCAGACCTACCCCAAACCTAAGCAAGAACATCGGAGTCAAAGACTTATTCTAAATGTTAAGTACTATTCCCTGTTGACTAACTCAGTGGATGATGCAATCAACACAGACTGTGTCTGGCATATATGGGCATCAACAAAATCATTTCTGCCTGAAGCTATGCATCTAAAAACTGGTACATTTTATTCTCTTCCACATAGAGCTGTGCTGGTCGGTGTTTTTTTCTTATTGTGGTGATAAAACAATTTTCAACGTTTCCAGGCTAGTGACATCACATGGCAGGCCTATCCTTTTAAGAAAAGTGAGGATGAACAAGAAATGACAAGGCATGAAAAAGTGACGGGACCTTCAAGGCTCAAATTATGTCCCAAACTGAAAAAGTGATTATCACAGTAAAGAGCTCAACTTCACTCGAGAGTTGTAAATGGATTGGGCCATCAGTAAAACTCAGCTCCCTGCATGGATTTTTGATTTGTTCAGACAACACAACCCTACCGCCTGACATGACAGACTGAATGTTTAAAGATCATCTTTAAAGACAACAAAAAAATGGTCCGAACAAGGCATAGCAGGAGAACCACACCAGAGCTGTGTATTCTGCTGGAAGGCAAGGACACGGCATCCAGAGCTGAACCATCTGCCCCCTTGCAAAGTTGTAAATGCAGCTTTCAGTGGACAGTGGGATCCAAACGTTCAGCTGAGGGGATTCAGGTGACAACATCCTCATTGGTGGCATTGATGTGCATTTGAGTGCTAAAGTTACATAAATGCTACACAAGACTCAATTGAAATTGAACACAAATGAAAGCTGGCAGGGTCACTCTAAAAACAACAATTGCCAAAATTTTGACACACAATTTTCACATTTAAGTGACAAAACGCCACGTTTGACTGTAATAATGTGATACTAGATTTAAAAAAATAAATAAAAAACGCTTCTAAAAGGCTGTTCTACTATTGCAGCTGTGCTGCTACGCTGCAATAGCACTTCTCCAATTCCCTCAGCTCCATTTAATAACACCCTAGGGCAGAGAAATTAATTTTATTTTCAGAACGTCGTCAGCCTTAACCAGTGATTACAGATGAAGCTGGGCGGCTTTGTTTAAGGATTAGAGAATCATTTAACATTTTAACAGAATGTATTCATGGTCAAAACAATAAATCAGCTTCTGACATATGTAGAGTAGTATAGTGGAATCTCGAATTGAGACAGTGGGCGGGAATTCAACTTGGGAGAGAACATGCTGAACTCACAAAATACCACCAGTTGGCCGTGGACTCAAAACCTTCCTCCAAAAACATTTATCTTTCTTTTTAATGTTCATTAACATTGTATTCCTATATTCCTCAGCATCATACAGCTGGCATCATCATGTGACCGTTCGATACAGGTCTCACATCTTCATGGATAGACAACGATAAATCGTAATGACGCGAGTTTGTGTGAAGTCTGTGAACGGACTCTTAACCTACGTGGCTCAGGGTTTATTGTGTCTGGAACCTTGTCAAACATCCTCAAACACCACCTCCCGTGAACCCTACCTCCTGACATGCTGATGAACCCGGAGGTTTGTGAGTAAAGGGACCTATAGAGCGTAAGGAACCAATTAAAATTGAGCCGGGCCTGACCTGACTTAGCACGCTTCTGTGGAGAATATCAGCCTCGCACATTGAGCCAGGCTACCCTGAGCCGCCTCTGACCTTAAGATATCCTGATCTATCGCAGCTGTGATCCTCACCACCACGGTTCACAGCCTGGGATTTCCTCTTCAGGCAGAATTGGGTGAGTGGGGATGAAGGGCTTTTGTGAATAGCACATAGAGAACGAGTCGGCTATTTTAGGAAGTATCGTGACCGTCTGGTTTGGATCCAAATCTGACCTGTCTCTCTTCTTAAATGCAGGGTTAACCCTCTCATTCTAAATAAACCAATGATTAGAGCTAAGGGTTCAGGGAAACTTTTCAATAATGGATGCATTGTGGACATAATTGCTGAAACCCCCAGGGCAGAGTAGTTTCCACCTGTTCTGTCTGCGAGATAAGAAATCACAACCTTGTTCTAAACCTCCCACCTGTGTTCTTCACGCATAAAATGTTCTGGGACTGAGGAGACGTTACGAAGGCAGCGCTGCCACGGATGCAGCTACGGGAGATAAATGAAAATGTATTCTCTCATCGCGTCACGTGTTGCTTTCATGCAATGTTCAAGAAAAAGGGATGACTGAAATAATAGTTGCCACAGCAACTTAAGTGCGGCCTCCAGCAGGTGTTTTCATCGGAGGCATGAGAGAAAAACCTTGAAACGGGTAAAGTGCTCTATGATTCTAAAATCTAACTCTTCAATTCATACAAGGCAAAAAAACAAAATGTGAAAGAAAAGGCTGCTTCTGCATTAATTCTTCTCAAACATAGATCATGAAATAAACATACAAGCTGTGCAGAAGAGATAAGCTACTTTAAGGAGGGTGTTTGTGTGTGTGTATTCATGTAACGGGTTTTCTTTGAGTCTCACTAATTTGATTAATTCCTATTTCTTTTTCCAATCAATGCAATTTGGACAGTTTTCACCAACCAGCTATTACTCCCATCCAATATGTTTTACTACCAAAATTATATTTGCTATATTGCCCTACAACCCCATACGCAGCAACCTGTGTCCGACTGTGTTCTGACACCTTTCAGTCAGAACCAGCATTATTTCTCGAGGACTTTGTGTTACAGGAGCCCCTCTGCGGGATAGTGTAGTGACCGTATCACTGGGTGTCCTGCCTCACACCATTATCAGAAAGTACTAACCACTGCAGAGTGCAGACTGGAACACCAAACAAGACCTGCAGTTCTGGAGATGCTTCAACACAGTCCATGCTTCCAAGGCATCAAGTTCCAGGACAACATATTTCATTCATTTCCTGCCCAATACGTCACACTCCCCGACAGAGACCACGGCAACGATATAATCAATGCAATCACTTCACCTGTCAGTGGTTGTGAAGTTACGACAGACAGGTGTAGTTCCATCCATGAGATATCGGGTCTATGTCCTCTAACGTCCTCCAGACCTCACTGATACCTGGGTACCAGTAAAACCGGCAGATTCAAACTTTACCGTAAACGACTCCCGATTAGACAACAGGACAAAATGTTCTTATTCTTCACCAACGTCTGTGCCAGCAAACGGCAACAACACCAGAACACAAAGCCTAAAACACAGAACATATCCTGTGTGACGTGTGTCCGACTCCATAAAGAACACTGTGTATGAGAAGACTAGAAATAAAGACAGCATAATTCCAGTTCCATTAAACCAATGATGGTACAGCGATGGTTAATGTGTGTGTGAACAGGGCAGGAGCAGGAAACAATAGCTCCTTTGATTTATGGACAACATATTAAGACAGACATTTATGAGTACGGACGGAAAGTATTCCTGGAAAGGGTCTGACACCATGAATTCCAATGAGTAAGCCATACAAATTATTTATGATCAGCCGAGAAATGTGGTCACATATCATGTATTCAACCCTTCAGACAACCGTAGCCTGGTATTTACAAATACAAACATGTGCACAGGCCCATAAAGATGACAAAACTCATCTTAAACTGTCACCTCTCCAGGCCAGCATGTGGTCAGTGGGCTCGTCACGGCAAACCCTCCATTGTCGCTGATCAGGATGTGGGTCAGGGAGCTAAGCCACGCAGAGTCTTGTAGTAAAACTGCCCTCTATCTCTTCTGTCACTCTTACGTAATGCCGCTGTGAGTGTGTGTACAGTAGGTGGGGGAGGGAAGGGTTTCTGTTGACTTTGTGTGTGGTTTCCTCGTGTTTGTCTGCTGAGGCATCTCGCGGGTGCACAGGGTTCTCTCGCTGATGAGGTTAGGAGAGATTCAGCTGAGCGTTGATGCCTTGTCTGACAAAGATGTAATAACCAGGTATCAACTGAAAAAAAAGTACTGGTAATAAATAACAATCTCACAAACCTAGAAGGTAACAGTGGTGGTTTGACAACCGGTTCAGAAACATGTGCATAGCAGTAATGGAGTGGTCCGGTTCTAATAGACTCATATTGACAATTGAAATAAATGAAATATGTGAACTATCTGTAACTGAAACGTTTTGTTCTTGAATAATATATGAATTCCGATGCAGGGTGGCTAACATCAACCCATCATGTACCAACAAACAGAATGCTGAGGAAACGGTTGTCATCGGATTTAAGGTGAAATATTGTAGAAACAATAAAGATGTAGTTGATTTCACCTTTAATAAACGGTTGTCCATGTAGTTTCAAAAAGCCTAACAGGAACTAAACTCAATGAAATAACCCCAAAACAACCAACAATAAGTAGTAGTATATACGCCAGGCCAAAGTAGACTAACCATGAAATGTACAGGATCCACAATAGCGAAGGTACCACAAACGTTTGCTGGGCCCAGCTGAGCAGAACCAACCCGATCTGACATCTTTTTTGTGGCTAAGAAGTCGGGTGGTCACTCGTTGTTGCATTGGTCTACTTTGAGACTGTCATGGGAAAGTTTCCAAACGGATTAGGTTTTCAGACAAAACGCAAAAAGTAATGCCAAACCACAACAGGAAAAAGTATTCCCATGGTCAAAGCAACATCCTACTGTGTATTAGTACACAGACACAGTAATCCCCCGTGGCTGAGCAAGCATATACTTATAGCACGCATTCAAAGAGTTTAAAAAAGTTCACTTAACTATTTCCAAACTATTGGTGGTTCAATCCTTGAACTACCATTATTTAATAATATTATACATTTGGAAAAGTTGCTGCCTTTGGTCATAACAAACGCAGAGGCTTCTCTGTCTGGCTGCACAAAACTAATGCCTCCTGCCATCACATCTGCAAACCGACCCATGAATGAGCGGCTGGAACATCACCTCCTTACTACCATGCAGGGCACACGTGTCCCAGCTCTGCAGATGCAACTACTGAGGAGGTGCGCTACACATGGCAGAGCAGGAGCTGTCAGCCCGCGCCGGTGAGAAGGGGAGGGGGGCTCAGTGTCTCCCCCTGGCATCTATTCGCGGAAAGTACACGGCGTCCGAGGCCCTCTCCCCCCGCCCGACTGCCTCTCCCCGACGAGAAAGTCAACAAAATGGTGGGACAGATACAAGTCACGTGACCTCTTTGTGCTTTCGGGTGCAGATTGACATGAAACGAGCGGACACAACACGGCTAACGAACACAATATCGAACTAAATACACCTTATAACGCCACTCGTGGTGGTTCTGGGTTGGAATATTGGATATTCATCGAGTTCCGTCGTGTGCACCATAAGCGCAGATATGGCGGCCATTTTGCTCAGGCTTTGCGCAGGAATGGCGTGAAAACACAGCCGAAGTGATCCACCGGCTGCCGGTGGGTGACTGGAATTAAACATACCGATTCCTCCTCTTTCTCCATCCCGGTCGGCATCTGCGGTACAGCCCGGTTGATGGAGGCATACTCGTGCAGGTCGGGGAGATCCTCGCAGCGGAAGACGGGCAGAGGCTTGCTAGCGTCAAGCGCCCGAGCACGAAACGACAATTTACTCATTTTTGACTTTATATTAAAACATCAAATCCGGTCGATCTGCTCGGAATAAAAGCGGCTCCGCTTGGAGTTCTCATGGAGGAATCGGTGACGATCTTTGAGAAAGTCCGCCGAGCTCAGGTCCGTAAGCAGCGCGAACAGAGCCGGGGCAGGCCCGGGTCTCGGTCGCTCTCTGTCGGTCTCTTTTCTCCTGTGCGCCGCTGTTCCTCCCCCGGTTCAATACGCCATGGCCAACATGGCGGACATTACAAACTCATGCAAGCTCTCTGCTCCTCTCCGAGCGGCCCAGCCCCCTCCGATCGCTCCAACAGCCATTCCCACGCAGCTTCGCACGCGTGCGCGCTCGCGAGACCCTTGGGGTACAAGGAGGGAGGAGCAGGAGCAGGAGGGGGGAGAAAGATGCTGGATACTGATGGAGGGATGGGAACTCGCGTGCTGTAATAATCCGGGATGATGCTGACGCACAAAAAAACATTTAGTTGGCGTGATCAGAAAACGTGGGATAAAAAATAAAGTAAAGCCTCGTCGCCTGTCCAAGATTACAAGAGATTATTTAAAGGACTAAATACGTGACACACTCTCACACAGGGAGCATTTTTAGCCCTTCAAAGAATTAACATAATAGTAAAAAAAACAAAAAAAACTTCTTTATTAAAATGATTGTGCTAAAATATGACTCGTTCCCTCATTTTGATCAAATCAATTTGCAAATATCGCCACCGTGTGGTTCAGTCAAAGCCTCACAGCAATGAGGGCCGGAAGTGACCGAAGGGATAAAACTAGATGTTGAAAGAAAAATAAATGCATGTGAAATGAAAAATGGATTAATGAGTTATCCGATGATTTCATTAGAATCCTTCTTTTATGATAAAAACATACTTTCATCATCTTCAACGTCTTACTTTCATTATTAATCGCACACAACACAAAACTGTTAATATTCATTTAAATAAAAGTATCCTCAATGGTTGAAGTAAAAAAAAAAGCATGTTCCATATGACAAAAGTTAGTTTGGTGTTGCAAATGATAAAAGGATTCATCACTCCATTTTTTTTAAATTCAGATCCATTTTATCGCCCCACTGTTGAGACTTCTGATGGCGTGCTGAGGTGTCCGGCATCAAGACGCAGCAGATCCTCCAAATCCTGGAATGTGTGAGCTGGAGCCTCCATGAACGTTTTATTTATGTTGTTTGTTTTTGCACATACAAACAACATATTCCACAAATAGCTAAAGACCCAAGATTTCCCAGCCGAACATTATTGAAAACCTCACACTACCTGCCCAGGTTCTTCTTCATCCCATAGAACTTCTAGGTGCTGGCATGAGCACGACCGATCACATGACGCAACAGTGAACATGAACTATCAGACCAGGCGACCTTCCGTCGCTCTGTGGTCGACATCTACGTCGTAGGATCTTTCAGCGGTGGACCCGGGTCAGCATGACCACTCTGACCGGTGGGCTGTCATGCTGGTTGGTACCGCTGTGTTCTAGATCCAAACTGATTTGGAGAACAGCCCCCCATGAGAACCAAACATATGACACTCTTACTTGACGGGGAAATGAAAATCAAGACTGGAAAACCCGTGAGGCTATTTGAAGCCATAGAGTTACTCATGGAATCATTTGAAATTCTTCAAAAGGAACAATTACATTAAATTACTGGATTTTGTCGTAGTTTTTGACACGTATTAAAGCCTTTTGAATTATGTGCGTAGTTTGCTCCTGTGTTATTTGTAAAGGTCTTTTATGACAATAACGAGGGGATCCATGCAGATGCACTCAGACACGCACCTCCGGTTCATTTGACACTTTCTGAGGAACTTTTTCTTTATATTTCTCTACTTCCTGATGGGGAAGCCACAGAAGTCTTCTGCTGCTGCTCAGAAGCTTCAAGTATTCTTGATCAGTCTTTCAGCACGTCAACAATGTTCTGGAGTGTTATTTCCACCTGTCAGACGAGACGCATCTCGTTACTTTCTACTTAGTGGCGTTTTATTCCCGGCGCAGAACCGCAACAATCTGCATCTTATTTAAATCCCAACAGCTGTTCTCATTTGTGCCTGATGTTTATGTTTGATTAAATTGAGCCCACTAAAGATCAGCCTGCTTTGAGAAGAGAGACACGTCGGACACTTTACACTCTCAGCATATAGTTCTCTATACAGAACTCAAAGTCGGTTAAACACACATGCGGCATTTCAGAATTGAAATTCTAAGTTCAATTCTGAAAGAGATGCCTTCAGGAGCCCCTTTCATGTTCGTAAAAGAAAGGCTGGAGCGACGTACAGGGGTAGGTGGTTGATAATGTACCGTCTGCTCTGCCTGACGTAAACAACAATTTGACACTTGTCATAGTTTGTTTTAAAATGTCCGGAGTGTCGTGTTCAATCGCTGTATACTTATACTCTCAAGGCTTCTCTTGTACTGGAGGAGTACTACCCTGGTTTACACAAGTACTTTGTTCTATTAGAGCGGAACTGTGGATAAAGCTTTTTACTGAAAAATAAATGTTGGGGACCTGAGGAATTGTGCTAATCATCTCCAACACAGGGAAATAAAGACTTTCATATGCAGGTAAAGTCTGTACACCACAATCCTAAACGTGACTCCCTGATTGTTACATTGTGATATTACAGATATAGGGACACAAGTTGTTTGTGGGAAACAAGAGGTTTAAAAACTAATGTGAATGTACTTGAGCCACAGCACGAAAACCCCATCAGTATAAAGATGGTGCCAGATCTCTATGAACAGGAAATCATTAAAATAAGCAACAAATTATCCGAGACATGTTCTGGTGGCTTAACGAAAGAGTGGACGGCCACAAAACTTTCTGTTTCACATTTCAGGACTGAATATCCTATTTTAAGGGTTCACAAAAACATTGGACGATCCTATCTGTTGTTTTTGCTTAAGAAGATACTAAAAGGTCGCTTGGTTTGAGCTTTCATTAAGTTATTTGAGGAATAAATGTAAAGTAAAGTTTACACTTTCTGTTTTGTGCGGATCCGAATTTGTAACTCAAACTGATCAGATCGCAGAGTATGTGATCCGTTACGGCCTTAGATACAGGAGCAGCACTTATGTAAATACTACATTCTTTACTGTCTAAGTAAACAGAGAGAAGATAGGAAATGCAAATAACCTTTCGGGGTGATGGAGAATCCCCGTGGGCACGAGTGAATCATACTAAAGTAGGAGGCATGGTGAGACAAGATGATCATCATCCATTTGGGAGAAATAGGCTCACAGCTGTAGTCCATAATGGAGACCTGTGACAGAGTAGCAAAAGAGACAAAACCACTATTAAATAAACATCATTGACAGAGTCTGCTTGGTTCTAAAGACATGGTTATATGATTCAATAGGCACAGCTGTTTTGTTTTGTTTTCATTTTCTCGATTGGGTATTAATTATATTACACAGAAATATGTGAGGTGACATTTCACAATCCTTGAACAAGTCGACACGCCCAGGTTCCCTCCGAACGCCTGTTGTTCTCACTGCTTTGCACTCAACCCGGCTGGTGTTGAGCCCACAGGGCAACTGATCCCTGAAGTCTCTTCGGGCTGAGCCCAGCAGCACCTCATGGACATAGGCCTGCACACCGGGATCATATCAACAAGCTCCCTTCTCAGTTCTAGCGCCGGATCTACGTTCCAATCATCGGCTACGGTCATGGGCTCTGAGCAGGGACCGAAATGAGTTCAAGGATTACAAGCAGCTGAAATGAGCTTCCTTCATAGGGTGGCGCTGCTCAGCCTTAGACTTAGGTGAGGGCCGAGGACAGGAGCTCTGAAGGGCTGCTGCCACTTTGCACCAGAAGGGGCCCATTGAGGTGGTTCGGACATCCGATTAGGGTGAATTCAGGGCGCCTCCTATTGGAGGTTTTCCAGGCACATCCAGCTGGCATTAGACCCCAGGGCAGAACCAGAATTTGCTGGCCTCATCTTATCTGGCCTGGGAACCACATGGGCCACTACCAGATGAGCTAGAGCTCGTTGGTGGGGAGAGGGACATTTAGACTATCCTTTCTAACCTACTGCCACTAAGACCCAAACTCAGACAGGCAGTAGAAAATGGATGGTTGGATGACATAAGTGAAGGCACTGGGGAGGGAATTTGGAGCAGGATATGAGACTAATTTCACCCCTCCCCACAAAAATTCGGTGTTCACATTTGCCTTTTTACAGTTCAACTGAGAGTGATAATCAATCCTACAGGCGATTCCGTCGAATTATGCAGATCAAGTTTGGTTGCTGCCTCACAAACTCAAACATGGAGGAAGAGGTGAGGGCTAAGTAAGAGGAGGACGACAAAAATAGGGGCAGATTTCGTTCTTTTCGAGTACATCGACGAGAGGGACGAATCCCTACGAAGCAGCTTTTACCAGATTAACAATTTGTTTGGATCTCAAAGATCAGATCCAGCTGTGTTGGCTGAGGGAGCAGCGAGGCTAGCTGACAGGCTGCTAACGCTAGCTTAGCCCAGTTCCCCTGACCCTGCGTCATTTAGCAGCCAGCCAGAACACTTTAAACTCTCCCTCGACACTAAGTTTTCAATCAAAAAAAAGGATTTGCCCTCGATTCCAACAAAGAAACAAGATTAGAAGTAGCTTGAGTCGAAGTTGGAACTTACCTGCTGCTGGTAGAGCCACAGGGGGGGAGGATGATGACGGCACTTCTTCTGGTTGTCATGCTAGCTCGATGCTAACGCTGGTTAGCTATCCACAGGACGCCTCAGAGGAAAACGGTTTCAGGCTTCTTATCGGTAAAAGTGCCGTCAAGTCACCGTTAGAGGTCCCCGAGAGGAAATCCAGAGCAGGAGAAAGTGATATCCAGTCGCTGACGGTAAACTTCAACAGTTAGCAGGGGTTACTTCGACATAAGAAGAGACAAACTGACCACCGAGCCACTTTGAACGAGGATCGTGGTTGGTGGAGGAATCTGACCAATCAGGTGAGAGGAGCTCAGACCGGATGATCTCATTGGCTGTCCCGCCAGCGATTATAATATAAACAACTATTTGGGTGTTATTGAAAATCATGACGTAATTACAATTCGAATATAAACAGTAATATTAATAATAATAATAATACATTTAATTTATAATGCACTTTACATTTAGATCAAATCTAAAAGTGCTACAAAGCAAAGCAGATAAAAGCATCAATAAAAAAATAAAATAAAATAATAACTATACAAAAACGTGACCAAAAGAATTAATGTTAATTGCAGTTATAGGTTCTGCTAAAAAGGAAAGTTTTAAGTCCTTTTTTTAAATGTGTCAGTCATCTGTGGAGCCCTGAGATGGGATGAGATATTATTATTATTATTATTATTTATTATTGAACAGGAAGCCCAGCTTATGTTAGAATGTCATGTGACCAGACGATTTTGGCACTGCGTTTAACTTATACAGGCAAGCTCGGGTAACTTGCTAGTTTTTGTTATAAGGCCTTATAAATAAAAAAAATAAATAAACAGGAAATGTCACCCTTTTATTTGCATCCAATGCTGAGTGCGATATGAAGCACAGTGAACATTACAAAGAGGTTTCAGGTCAAGAGCTTTGAGCGTGGAGGGAGCATGCACACATGTAATATCAGCATAATTTAAAATTGTACATTTACTATGGATCTCCTGCTAGAAGGGAAACAATTATTTGTTTCTGTACAAAAATCCAATATTTACGCTCGGATGCTTCACGTGAGTCGAAGAAGTGAGTCTGGAATCCATCCTGCAGTTTTAAATTTCAGTACCCTGGATAGTTCTTCTGTGAGCAGTGGAGTGGAGATCCGGAGGAACTCGTATATTTAGCTTTACCAGACTTTAAATTAAACATTTAATAACAATAACTAGAAGATAAGAACACCAGCGAAGAGAATAACATAAACATAATAATAATATATATTATATATATAATAATTTTTTTGTGACACAAAGACAGATATGGTGAAAGTTCACAATAACTCTTATTTGTGATAAAACGTCGGGAGTAGAAATAATAACACAAGTTGTATACGTGTATAAGTGTCTAAAAAACTCTTTTAATGAAGTATTTGCAATTTCTTACTCCCCGCCTCTGCTTATACACATAATTAAAACCTGATTTAATTAAATGGAACTTTTAAATTATGTATTTTCAGGTATTTTAGGCGAAAGTAATGCATTTCAAAAGATTTTTGTGTTTCTTGCATTCCATCACAAAATCACACCCTTTTATATAAACGTCAAAATAAAGATAACGTGTTTATTAATAGAGCATTAAACATCAAATGAACTAATTTCACAGTAGATTTCTGTTTTTTATGTAATTCAATATAAAGTAATGGGGAACTTCAATATTAATATAATTTATTTTTCCGGCGTTTATGTGAAAATTCTTCATTTCAAATCCGATCATTTCTTTCCTGTAACTAATATCAGTCAAATTCTATTAATTATTCACATTGGCTCAACATGTTAGCAAAATATATAATGCATTACATGTAAATTCAATGTTTTAGGTCGTTTATGACCTAACACAAATAAAAAAAATATTGTTTTTTATTTGTGTAAATATTGAAGAAAATCTCTTTAACATCTTTAATAAAAATTTGAAAAGCTGCATTCAAGTACATAGAAAACACTTGTATAAAAATACACAGACTCCTGTCAATGATTTTTTTTTTCCACCACAGATTTCACTTTGAAGTGGACTTAAGAAGTTTTTTGTTCATCAGATGTTGAAACCGTCAACCACTTATTCTTTAAACGTTCATTTTCCTCCTCCTTCTCCTTCTGGGTGGATATCCATAACTTGTTATCTCTAATGATTGAAGGTTTTCATACATTTACATACATTGACGTTCTCTTCTTTATTGACGACCCGAATGGAAACATTTCTTATACAGTAAATGTGATTATTTTGCTGGGGAAAGATCATTCTAGCGCGTGTACTGGGACAGAACCGATTCCGCACAGCTTCACCGATTATTTCAAAACCCTCAAAAAGATAATAAATATAAACAAAAGGACTGAAAATATACACAAATTCATCTTGAAATCCTTGCTATTCTAATTTCCCATGCAATTTACTCAATTGCTTTTTATTTATATTATTTATTCATGTCCCCTGATTAGCCTTTTATTTCATACAATGTATTTCTTAACAGATTGAATAATTATTTAAAACTTTGCGTGCCATAATTGTTTTCATTTTTGCTCTATACGATGTTTTTATTCGAATAAAGTTGAAATAAGAAAAAATAAAAAGTCCTGCCTGCTTCCTGTGGCGTGGAGATATTTGCACCGGCGCATTCCTTCATGACTGGACAAAGGTGAGAGAGAAAGCTGCTCAGTGGAAGCATGAGGAGTCATTTTCTCTGATGCTCCTGCACCTCCTCCACTTCCTCTCCAACCTCCTCTCCCACCTCCTCTCCCACCTCCCGCTCCTGGCTGTTAAAGCTGAACGCACGCCTGCCCGGTGACTCTGGGTAGTGGAGGAGGCTTTAGCTGTGATTAATGTCGCTGGGCTCAACTCTCTTATATCAAGGTCATCAGCAGAAAAAAAAGAACAAAGTAAATTGTTAGCTCGACCTTTGGTTAAAGCATATTCTTAGAAAACTATTTCACACTTTTTAGACTTTTTATTTGGTCGTATGGAGATACATAATTCTGCTAAATAAGTCATCACTTGCTTTAATATGAATAAAATCCTACTTGTCAAATGGGAATTTCTCAATAGCCATGTTTAATGCCTCCACCTCGGTGTGTCATGTGACCCGTTGTGTCCCTCAGGGCTCCATCTTTGGCTCCTTTATAACCTCTATCGTATACTTGGTAATAATAATAATAATAATACATTTAATTTATAACGCACTTTACATTTGGATCAAATCTCAAAGTGCTACAAAGTAAAAGCAGATAAAAGCATCAATAAAAAGTAAAATAATAACTATATAAAAACATAACTAAAAAGCAGCAATGATAATTAAAGTTATAGGTTCTGATAAAAAGGAAAGTTTTAAGTCCTTTTTTAAATGTGTCAGTCGTCTGTGGAGCCCACAGATGGTAAGGGAGGGCATTCCACAGACGAGGGGCAGCAGAACAGAAGGCCCGATCACCCATGGTGCTGAGCTTAGTCCGGGGAAGGAGGAGGCGGTATGAGTGGGTAGAACGGAGGGATCGTGTTGAGGTCAGTAGGGTGAGTAGTTCTTTCACCTTTCAACTTGGTGCCACTGGGTCATATCAGAAACCGGTTCTGTCACATTTTTCGATCAGAAATAGTGACCCAGACCGTCCGCACCAACCAGCCTGCAGCCCTCCGCTCCATGAAGTCACATTCAGTCTGTTGAAATGCAAAACCCCCCCCAAAAAATACCCCAAAAATGTCTGGAGTTTCAAGTTTGTGCCTCAAATGGCGCATCTTTGGGTTTGGTGACATGTAAATGAAGACGAGCTGCTTCATCACTCCCAGCCGTTGCTGCTGCTGTCATCTAGAGGGCAGTGGAGACCCACGCAAAAAAAAACCCCAGTGTCTACACTGGGCTGGAAATGCTAATGCGGAACATTCACCTGACTACATCTTGCCTTCAGAGACCCGAGTCACACGGCTGAGCCCACCGTCAGCACCGACGGGGGCTCCTCCTCACATACGCCTTACAAAGTCCACTATTTGTAATTAACTTTTGTGGATTTTAATCATCTGAGGGCTTTAACGTCGCATGCATCCCACAGACAGCTAGCCTCGATGCAGTTTATAGGCTGTGTGTGTGTGTGTGTGTGTGTGTGTGTGTGTGTGTGTGTGTGTGTGTGTGTGTGTGTGTGTGTGTGTGTGTGTGTGTGTTTTGTTCAGGCTGGGCACTCCTGCAGGTTGGATTTCAAAAGGGGAAAACATGAAGAAGTTGGAGCATCTGCTAAGAACAGAGGAAGGATGTTGCTTCACTGTGCTGCACAGCAGGGCTACAGATAGAGAGGAAGACTCCTTCAGTGGCTGCTGTCAGTGTTTTATTCACAGACGTCCGGATGGCACACACCCTTCCACTTATGGTTGTCCCTCTCCAACAAATGATGTCTAATTAATTAGACGTTTTTTCTTTGTTCTCTTGTAATTTTTTAAAAAAACCACTCCAGCAATGCAGCAAGAGTTGTTTTTTAAAGAGGAGGCACTTTGGACTCTCTCTCCTGCTTCTTCTGCACCCCGTTTACCAGGATGCTCTTGTTTTACAGGGCTGCTTGTCACAATGTCCCCGCAGAAATGTCACCGAGACAAATCCCTCCGTTTAGCGCTCGGCTCTCTGAGTGACAGGCGCTGAATGTCTGGGCGGACTCGCTCTGGAAGCCGGAAAAACTCCCCGCGGCCACTGATGCTGCCAAGTAGTTTCCATAGCAGCAACAAAGCCACACCCAGCGCCGCTACAGAGGCTGGCAGCACTGCGGTAATCAAGATCACATTTGGACCTGATGGGCGTCTCTGAGAGACGGAGGAGGCCATTGCTCCATGTTAAAAAAAAAAACTGCTGTCGGGTTTTTTGTGGAAATGTACTTCCTGTGAAATGGACACGGTCGTTGGATCTGCGTGAACCAGACGACTGACTGTTACATTAGTGAGCATTAGTACAATAATGGCCGCAAAATAATCCACCCGACAGTGGGAGTAGATGTAGGAGGGATGCCGCCGGAAACCACGGGTAAAAGAAATGAAACCTCAAAGACGGGAGTTGGATTCATTATGTGAAGAAATGGGGCGACGCGCCGGAAAAATCAGTGTGGTCATCAAAAAAATAGGAACAAAAAAACAAAACAATAACAATATAAAGACTTCATTCTGTCCAACCTGAGCAGGAAGTGCCTGGGGACGGGTCACTTTTGTGGCCACAGCGGTCCGACCCACTAGAGTTTGGTTCAGGTTGTTGTAACTCATCTCACACCCTTTAAAAACCTCCTTCTGCACGTCTTCTTCACGGTGTCTCTCCATTCTTGTAAAAGTTAAAAAGGAAACATGAGGCATCTCAGTTGTCCACTCTTGAGCTTGCAGTGGAGGTGGTACCAGAACCCAATTTACGTCTGTAAAAAATGAGAGAGTGCAGACCAGGGCAGGGAATAGGAGTAAGCTTTGGACCAGGAACTGGGAGAGTTTAGAAGTATCCAGCAGAAGTTACCAGATAAATAAAAGAAGAAAAACAAGCAAAAAAAGACTCTAAATTATGGAGGCGTCCAAAAGTCCGAGAACTCCAGCAACAAGTCAACCAGCATAAAACAGTGTTGCTGAATGACGTGCTTTTATTCCACATTGCGGAGAAGCTCGTGCTTGACGTTTTTCCCCAGACGTCTTTTTTGTCTGTGGTTGTGCATATAAATAAAAATCAATCGAGATTTGTTCCATCTTGTTTTAGCTTTTGTTTGTTGTAAATAAACAAAGGCAGCATAGAAACGAGTCTCAGTTGCAGCAGCCTCAGTTTAAAAATGGGTCTTAGATGTTAGCGGAAGAAGAAGAGGGCTGAGCACATGATGCATTCTCTGTGGAAAAGAATCTTTCTTCAAATCAGAACTGGAATTTTGAGAACGACGGACTTTAGGAGTTCAACAGTGATGACGGTGGCTGATGACCCTGCTGAGAATCTGTAAAGTGATGATGGTGGCTGATGACCCTGCTGAGAATCTGTAAAGTGATTGTGGTGGCTGATGACCCTGCTGAGAATCTGTAAAAATGATGGCGGCGGATGACTCTGCTGAGAATCTGTAAAGTGGTGGCGGCGGCTGATGAATAGTTAGTAATAATGACCACGGCTGAATCAAACTGGATGTCTGGTCTTATAATGATAATAATGATCATTTCCATAAAAGAACTGAAGGATATCTGATAGACAGGATGTTTATTTTTGGAGGAAGGTGAAGATTCTCAGACTGTGTGGTTTGTCAACAGGGAAACTGTGAATTATCAACTAATATAATGCTTAAAACTAAGGAAGGTAAATCTGTATTTTTATATTTAAAGTTGAACGATGAGGAGCAGTCACGGCTGCAGGTTTGGGAAAAGTTGCCGAACTAATAAACCGAACCCTGGAGCGTTTATTAGTTTGGCAACGTCGTTTCCTGTTTTGGTGACCGGAGAAGTTAGCAAGTTGTTGGCTAACAAATATGAGCGTCAGGAAACAAAACCTGAGGCTCATTCGGTGCATGACGGGACCCATGATGGATGGATGGATGGATGGATGGATGGATGGATGGATGGATGGATGGGTGGATGGATGGATGGATGGATGGATGGATGGGTGGGTGGATGGATGGATGGATGGATGAATGGATGGGTGGTTGGATGATGGCTGGATGGATGGATAGATAGACATAAGACATATTATATAATAGGACATCTTAGAGACAAGTATAGATACATATATATATATCAGATGAAAGGAATAAAGTTCATGCAAATATAAAGAAAAAGGAAAAGAGTCGGATCTCCGATGGCTGATATAAATATGAATATAAATATTCCAGGTGCAGATGTGTGATGGTGCAATTAGAGGAACACACACGGTGTGTAGTCGGTGGATGATTATCAGATACACACATGGAGTGTGAATCCTTGCATCATCAGAACCACCTGCAGTGAACACGGTTGGGTTTTTAGCCTTCTCCTCTCCTCGAACCTGTTCTCCACGTCTGCTGGACCCCCCCCCCCCCCCTGCAGAGACTAGTATCTTGTGAAGCTCCTCAAATAACCTGACATCAAAGCTCGTTAGCAAAAATCAATGCAATTAAGCACCTTCCAATTATTACACGCGCCACACTCCAAAACCATCGCCATGGTTCCGTGTAGGGACGGCGCTCCCACACGGGCCACAGCAGGACCTCCACGTCTTCTCCGTAGCCCCTGGGGGACCTGATGACAACATTTCCGCTGTAAACGCAAACGCTGAGGCTCACCTGGAGGCGAGATTGAGAATTCCTTCAGCGCTCCACTAATGAGCTAATCATAATTAGCGTCGCCGTCAACATCCGCACGCTAACAGTAGCACTTACACCATTGACCTCACACAGAGCCCCGCCGCACGACCACACGCCTTCTCACCCATGGGGGATGTCAAAACCTCCTCATCCTCCCCGGCACGCCGTGCCACAGCAAGCCGTCACAGCAGTGTGAAATGTAGGAGATGTGATAACCCCCGCAGCTGCTCGCCGCCGTACGGTAAAAACAACCGCAGAGGTCGGCGCCCGGCAGTCGATAGAACAGTTGACCCCCTTAAGGATGAGGAGGTGTCGGCAGGCCGCACGCATGAGGCTAACGACCTTTGTGGGAAGGGAGTTTCTGCCTCGCTGGCGTTGCGGCGCGCGCCGATTGTTGCCTGCAGGAAGCTGTGGGAGGTGTCGGAAAAGCCTGAAGATCAGACGTTTTGGGCAAAAATACTTTTCAAGCCCCCCAGAAGAGCAGCGATAATCTCAATGCAGATGAGTCGATGTGTTTATCCACAGCCTGCCAGCTGATTTGCACGCTAACCTTTCATGCTAACCTTTCATGCTAACCTTTCATGCTAACCTACGCGTCCAATATCAGGAAAATATTGTGCTTTGTTAATTTTTTTGCCACGCATATGTAGCGTAGCCGTAAAATGCTACGCTACATTTGCGTGGCATTTTACGGCTATGCTTTTGTAGCAGAAAAATGCTGCCTGGGAAAATAAATGTACCTTTTTGGACCACAAAAAGCTACAAATAGTCACCTTTAGGTCCAGTAATTAACCCCAGACGGTACATTATTGTAGGTTTTACCTTGAGGAACAGAAATTAACCCCTTACTGCATCCCTATTTCTGAGAGGAGGTCCCGAGAACATGCTGTAGATATAGTAGATGCTTAGCATCAAACCTCCGACCTTCAAATACGTGGATGAAGTCTCCACCGCAGCTGCTCCATCTCACCATCATACCTGGACTGGTGTGCAGAAAGCAGCTCTTCTAGGAACATGACCAGATAAAGAGTGAATGATTGGAGTCTCTGCCGCGCCTCGTAAAAGTGTGAGATCTCCTCCGCGACACCTGAGAGGATCTGGATGTTCCTCATGTCTGTGTGAAGGGTGGTGCTGATGGAGAGCGGAGTCAGGCGGGCAGATGCGAAAATGAAATGCATAACGACTAAAGGTGCACATATATATGTGTAATCAGTAGCTGAGCACGCTATCCTTCTTCCCGCTACCGCCGCCCGCCACTTACCCCGCCCACCGCCCACCCCTGTCTATCACTCATGTCATCCGCAGACGCTCCACCTAACCACGCCCGATAAACAAGTAGCCTTCATTGAGGGGCCACACATCTACTCCCGGCCTTTAGGTGGTCATTTACCCAGACACAAACAGATTAATAATGAATCTAAATTCACTCCAGCTGTCAGCCGGCTGGACGAGAATGAGGTCAGACGCTCGTTACTGAGCTACGTCTACGGGTGGAGGCGAAATAGATGGACCCCCTCTGTAAGTATCATCATGCATGATGTCAGATCTCATCCGGGAATATCCGCTGTTTGTTATATCACATGAAAGATCACATTTAAAAGTGATTTAAAAGTGGCCGTGAGTGATTTAAGCACTCCTGACAGGTTTGGAAAAAATGAATGACCTCTCTGCTTTTGTATAATCCAATGACTGCAGACGAGTCACGCCTTCAGACTCTTGAGGCGTCAAGTCAGTCAAAACAATCTTAGTGAGATTATTATCACATCCGAGAACTTGTAATGAGATTAGAACTTCCAGAACTGAGTCCGAAGGAAAGTCTGGTCCTCGATCATAGACTCCTCTGCAGCCCCCTCCTCTGGTAAGGGCAGGGATTCCTTTCCTCTTGAGACCACCGTCATCTCGTCCACAAATGCATCAGAGCCGGAACAAATGGAGGGGAATAAGAGGTAGTGTAAAGTTTAGAGAAGTGATTTAGTGACTGAAGGGTGGAAAATGAACAACCGCTGCTCTCCCGGCTCACAAAAGCTAGCAGTTGTCCTTGAGCCGAGCACTTAACTTAATCCCTAATCGCTCCAGCGGCGCTGCTCAGTGGTCAGGAGTGAGATTATGATTGTGCCGGGCAGCTCCAGGGTGTGTGGCGATGGGAATGGGACACCGGGGCATACCATAATAAGCTGTGCGCGAAAAAGTTAAGAAAATGATGTTAGCCTACATTGCAGAGTCATTCTGAAGTCACCCCTGATTCTCCTCATCTCCACCACGAGGTCCGCTCCTGGTATCTTCACATTGGGCTAGTGCCTGCGGTTCTGGTCGCTTTGGTCCGGAATGCTCTACCAGCTGAGCTACAGCCGCTCTGGTGTCGGGGAAACAGGTGAGGGGATGGAAAGATTCTCGAAACTCGGTTTTGGGTTTGATGTCTATTAATCTGGAGACAGAGCATTATAAAGTTGGTCCAAGGATTCCCTTCGCTCCGACGCAAAGACAATGACCGATCGATCCGCCAAGAAGGTCAAGTTTTCACTCCTGCGCCTGTTTGTTTGTTTGTTTGTCTGTTTGTTTGTCTATTTCTCTGTTTCTCTGTTTCTCTGTTTGTTTTTCTGTCAGTTTTTCTTCTGTTTGTGTTTCTGTTTGTCTGTTTGTTTGTTTTTCTGTTTGTTTTTCTGTTTGTTTGTTTGTTTGTTTTTCTGTTTGTCTGTTTGTTTGTCTGTTTGTCTGTTTGATTGTCTGTTTTTTGTCTGTTTGTTTGTTTGTCTGTTTGTTTGTTTGTCTGTTTGTTTGTCTGTTTGTTTGTCTGTTTTTTGTCTGTTTGTTTGTTTGTCTGTTTGTTTGTCTGTTTGTTTGTCTGTTTGTTTGTCTGTTTGTTTGTCTGTGTGTTTGACTGTGTGTCTGTTTGTTTGTTTGTCTGTTTGTTTGTCTGTTTGTTTGTCTGTTTTTTGTCTGTTTGTTTGTTTTTCTGTTTGTTTGTCTGTTTGTTTGTCTGTTTGTTTGTCTGTTTGTTTGTCTGTGTGTTTGACTGTGTGTCTGTTTGTTTGTCTGACTGTTTGTTTGAGGGGATTACATTTTGGTGAGGTTACTTGTTACACAGTATTTAAAATTAAATGAAATAAAATAACAAGCGGTTTGGAGAAGTTTCGTCACTATCTGGCTGTTGCTGCCTTAGTTCCCTCGATTCCTTTGATGTTCTTTTGATTCCTTTGATCTTCCTTGACCTGGGAGCTTGGTTTCAAGAGTTCCTTTGATTCCTTTGATGTTTCTTCTGGGGTGGAGCTGGAGGCTCATGTCAAAGAGTTCCTTGGATTCCTTTGATGTTTCTTCTGGGGTGGAGCTGGAGTCTCAGTGGGCTGGACAGGGACGCTGAAGTGGACGGTGCAGGAGACAAGGGGCTACAGAGTATTTTGAGAGATTAAGAAGGAAGCCAAAGACCTGAAAATGTAACGTAGCTGAGGTAGAAGCTCTGTGGAGAATAGGACCATCATATTTTCATCTAGATAAATCAAAGTTCTGGTCTTGCACCGATGTTTTTCACTTGTTCCTTCACTACTGGAGCAGCGGGACCGTCCGGGTCTGGAGTTGTGTGACTTTGAGCTCCGTCGGCGTCTTTGGGTTCTGTAGGAGGACGGCGGAGTCTCTGGGGTCTGCCAGCTGCGCCCTCACTCTGCTGGTGTCACTGCTCCCGTAGGTGCTGACCCACTTCTAGAGAAGTTCTTGGCACAGGGTTAAGGTCGGCCCCAACCCTTAAATAAACACTTACTTAAAGCGACAGAAAT
The DNA here is from genome assembly GCA_037951165.1 of Lophius americanus. NCBI lineage: Eukaryota > Metazoa > Chordata > Actinopteri > Lophiiformes > Lophiidae > Lophius > Lophius americanus. The sequence continues at coordinate 901,024 of JBBDHG010000081.1, forward strand.
TGAAGCTGCTAAAATATAAAAATGACACTAAATAACTTCAGAGTCAGCGAGAAACATTTGCATAAATAAAAATCACGGATCTCGTTATTGTCGGCAACCTAGAGGGCGTCGGCAATGAAAAGCAGCTTGTGTTTACGTTTGTCCTCCGTTTGACCATCTGTCAATATGCTAATGATGTAAATAAAAATGACGGATACTCAAAACACAGTGTGTCGATCGATGAAACGGTAATACGAATCACGTAGAAACTTTCAAACCCTTCATCTCCACCTTTCCTAACTCTACTAAATACATTTTCCATCCATATGTCCAATCTGCAATTTATTTGCACAATAGGGTCAAAATGTGCTCCGGTTTGGTGTAATTACAGTTTTTCAGGAGAATTCAGCGAAAGAAAATTCACAGATGGTTCTCCTCTTCGCCCCCAACGATGAAGCTGTGGTGACATCCTTCGTCTGGATAGAGCTCTTATACAAAGGCCAATCTTTGCTGTCTGTCATTTTCTTAGGTGTTTTAAATTTAACCGTGGAGATCAGGCAGCAGCACAAGTCAAAATGATATCCCCGATCATTTTGGAATTGTCATTGCCACAGACCCTTCCCGTTAACGCGGTAACTAAAAAATGATTATGTTCACATTTTGTAACCAAGTAGAGCTTAGAGCGAGGAAGAACTGGACTGATTTTTGGAAAGTTCGCTTGTATATTTCTGAAACCAGGGGGAGCTTTAATCTACAAAATGCTCAGGTCATAGTTTTCTCAACCGTCGGCCTAATTTATTCCAGATGTGGAGAAAATGAATCAACTGAAGGAGATCTATCTCGTAAATGTTACTTCCTTATGGATTAGAAATATTCCGGAAATAACTCAAAAGCTATTGTGAATTAGGGCTAAGTGACCGGCGTTAAAGCCCATCTTCATCGTTAGTTGCCTAGCAACAGTGTATTCTCAAATTGCCACTTGGAAACCACATATCTTCAACTTTACTCTCCATATATTAAAATGCAACCTCAAAAAAATTCAATTTGGAGGCCTCTGACCGACCCAAGGCCAACCAGCCGCCGCGGATATTCATCTACGACTAATTCTACTACGGAGAGATATTTATGCAAATACATCCACTGGATCCCTCCTGAAACCTTCTTAGGCCACATGTTGCCTCGCCGAACTTTTTTAGTCCAGCTCATTGAAATTCCTCCGTCCTACTAGCTCCACCAAAAGAGGTTAAGTGATCATTTTGTTCTGTTCGTGTTAGTCGGGTCACGTCTGATGGGTTTTCGGGGAACTCGGTCATGTGGACGCGAGGGAAACGTTCAGTTTTGAAGTGGATCCAGATAAAGTGATATTCTTCCTCTTTCTTAACATTTTTTATCTGGAAAGAACCTTCTCACCAAACAGACAACACCGGTCGGATTTATGCTAAGCTAAGCTAACCAGCTACAGATTTCCTTGTCAGAAATGTGAATGGTATGATTCCATCAACAAAGAAGCAAGAAGGTCCTGAAACTTAAAATGTGGAACTACTCCTTTAAGTCACCATTAGAATCCAATCTGTTGAGTTCAGCTGGAACCACTGAGGGGACCGGGGACACGTTCAAGTCCACGTCCTTGTCCTTCTGGATTCCACATTTAAAAGAGAGCCGCTCGCCCCCAGGGGACGGCAAATGGAAGTTTTAAGTGGCAAACAACTGGTCGGGATCCAGGCTAGGATCTAAATGAGAATTTTTTTGCGAGGAGGAAGAATAATGAGACGGTTTACCTTCCCTCGCATCCTGGATGAGAAAAGTATTGACCCACCTTGTGTTCCTGTGGCGTCGGGTCTGCGGCACAATAACAGGGACGGCGGCAGAGAGCGCGCCCGTCTGGGAGAGGGAGAGGGAAAGCAATTTAAAGTGTGGACGCTCCTTTCCTCCCCAATCATTAAGGAGGAGTGGAGGTGTAATTGCTGTTTAAGGAAAATAATCTCTGCAGCGAAGAAGCTCAGGAAAGAAAAGAGTCGGATGTGTGACGACTGTTTCAGTCCAAACGGTAGAAGTAAGAAGAGCCTGCAGCGATGAAGACGCACCGGGACGGGAGGGGTGAGACAGCAGAGCAGAACATTAGAACCACCCACAGGTGGAGTGATTAACAATGTCTCATCTATCTCATTATCTCGTTACCGTGGCGACAGTCAGAAGGATCGTTTATTAGACAGCAGGTGAACATTTTATTCTGAAGTTGATGAGCTGGGAGCAGAAAAAATAGTCAAATAAATTCAGAATTATGAGATACTTTCATGTAACAGTCGGAGTAGCTGATTACTTTATGTACATGTCAGCAAATTTAATCTTTATCTCTTAATTATGACTCAATCTCATAATTTCGATTTTCTTAATCTTATAATTTTGACTTTTTATTTCATAATTATGTTTCTTTTATGTCATAATAAAGATTTTCTTAATTTTATACTTATGACTTTTATCTCATACATTTTATGTCATAATTTTGACTTTTCTTCCCTATAATTTAGATTTTTTATGTCATAATTTTGACTTAATTTTTATTTCACAGTATTTTCACAATGTAGTACTAGCACTTTTACCCGAGTTAAGCATCTGAATACTTTATTCACCATTGTCTACATGTCATATGACAACTTCATACCCGGCCAATCAGAGGCAGAGGCGGGTCATGTCATCGCCGTATAATGACATCCCCAAAGATCTCCTCTTCCTCTTCCACCTCTTTCACCGACCCTAAATGAAATCTGCTTGGGACTCAAATGTGTCTATATTTCCTGACGGGCCTAAGATGGACCTGCTGGTTCCCCTAAACATCCCTCAGCACACAGGCGTGGCGTTATCCTCTTTTCTCACAGCCGCCTCCAGTGGATCTGCCGGCTTATGTTTCAGGGTCCCGAGCAGCGAATGATCTCTTCAAGTAAGGCCGAAGATAAAGGGAATAAATCCTCGCTTTTCTGCTGAGAAAAGCGAAAGACAAGAAAAAAGGAACTTTGGGCCGGGCTCACGTTCTCAAACAGGACATGGGCCGGTGTCACCGAGCCGGCGCTATCTCCCACACTTTTTGCCAGGCTCTGCTTTCTGGATTGTTTAGCCCCGCTGACCTCGGCGTGAGAGCAAAGCGCTGATGCTGGACCCGACCCGCAGAGGCTAAATGAGTTTTAGGGGTGTGCAAAAATTCACCATGGCGATCCTGCATCAGCGACGCCTGCTGGGTTTAAAAACTAAAGAGGAAGGAGAGAGATTTGTTTTATAAGTGAGAAATAATTAAGTTTTTCAAGATCAAATACATGTTTTTACAACAAATGTAAAATATCCTTATCACCTGTAACCCTACAAACACATCGAATCCATTTTTATGGTTTTCACCTCCATGAATGGACCGAGGGAAACTAAAGTTGACCTCACTGCCTGTCACCCGTCCTGCCCTGTAGGTGTCGCTGTTGGAACAACATCTGATTTTCAATTATGGATGTTTTTCCAAATAAGATACAAAAATTGTTTTATTGATGATAGTGATATTTGGTGGCGGTTTATTTCAACCAATTACTTTTTTTAGGCTTTGATCCCCCCCTTGCCTCTTGAAAACAGAGAAGGACCTTCCTCCTCTGCCTCTATTGACAAACCTCCTCTGCTTTGTTGGACGAGCCTCCTCTGCCTCCATGGATGAACCTCCTCTGCCTCTATGGACAAATCTCTTCGGCCTCGTTGGACGAGCCTTCTCTGCCTCTATGGACAAACCTCCTCTGCCTCTATGGACAAATCTCTTCGGCCTCGTTGGACGAGCCTCCTCTTTCTCTATGGACGAGCCTCCTCTGCGTCTATGGACAAACTTCTTCTGCTTCTATGCATGGGCCTCCTCGGCCTCGTTGGATAAACCTCCTTGGCCTCGTTTTGCATGCAAAACTATATGAAAGCTAATACATCACCAAAGGTCGATTTATTTGCATCCGTCTGGAGTCAGATCCAGGAGGAAAACG
>JBBDHG010000081.1:912500-915000 GCA_037951165.1 Lophius americanus
CCGCCGCCGCCGCCGCCGCCGCCTCACCTCACCTCACAAAAGCCCTAATTGCAACATATGAAGAACAATGCTCCGAGGTTGGGTTCCACTAATGTGATCACCGGGGTAATGCACCTTTGAGTAATGAACTGTCTCGCGATCGGCTCGAATCGGATTCTCCTGGCAGCACTGGTGCACTCACAGGTGGGAGGGGGGGAGGGGCTAGGAGGAAAAATGGAGGCCACAAAGTTGTCGTCAGGGGCGGGTCTGTGGAAGATTCCCGTTTTCCATTGGATAAGATGTGAGAGGAGTCGTCTAAGGTGTCCCTCTTGTGGACCTGAGTGTCTGCCATTAGTAAAGATCGGCTGAAGTGCCCCCTGGATGCCCTCCCAGTGGAGAAAATGGTGCCCTCTGAGGCGCCCCTTGATGGACTTTACATTAATATAATGGCCTTCGAATGTAGAAAATCTGAAAGGATCATCTCTTATTTTCCCTTCCAGTGGACCAACGATGGAATGAAGTGTCCTCTAGGGCGCATTTCTAGTGGAGAAAATGTGATAAATGCTGTCTTGTGTGCCTCTCACTCGGATAAAACATGATAAAGTCCCATTCAAGGTGCCCATCTAGTAGGAAAAACAGGATTAAATGCCCTCTAGAATCATCTTCTAAAGGAGAAAAGGGGGCAAATCGCCCTTCTGCAACCCTTCATCGTGGACAAAATGCGAAGACACCCACTGGGATGTCCTTCCATTGAATAAAAACACGTTGACAGAACACATTATATGAACTCTATCAGTGGAGAAAATGGGATAAATTCTATGGTGCCCCTCCAGTGGACAAGATTTGATTCAATACTTTTATGGCACAAAACCTGCTGTAGCCCCTTCCTGGCTCCAGTTGACAATATGTGATAAAGTTCCCTCCAGGGTGTCCCTCTAGTGGACAATATGTGATAAAGTTCCCTCAAGGGATATAATGTCCTCTAGGGTGTCCCTCTACTGGACAATGTTTGAAATAATGTCCTCTAGGGTGTCCCTCTACTGGACAATGTTTGAAATAATGTCCTCTAGGGTGTCCCTCTACTGGACAATGTTTGATATAATGTCCTCTAGGGTGTCCCTCTACTGGACAATGTTTGAAATAATGTCCTCTAGGGTGTCCCTCTACTGGACAATGTTTGATATAATGTCCTCTAGGGTGTCCCTCTACTGGACAATGTTTGATATAATGTCCTCTAGGGTGTCCCTCTACTGGACAATGTTTGATATAATGTCCTCTAGGGTGTCCCTCTACTGGACAATGTTTGAAATAATGTCCTCTAGGGTGTCCCTCTACTGGACAATGTTTGATATAATGTCCTCTAGGGTGTCCCTCTACTGGACAATGTTTGATATAATGTCCTCTAGGGTGTCCCTCTACTGGACAATGTTTGATATAATGTCCTCTAGGGTGTCCCTCTACTGGACAATGTTTGAAATAATGTCCTATAGGGTGTCCCTCTACTGGACAATGTTTGATATAATGTCCTCTAGGGTGTCCCTCTACTGGACAATGTTTGATATAATGTCCTCTAGGGTGTCCCTCTACTGGACAATGTTTGAAATAATGTCCTCTAGGATGTCCCTCTACTGGACAATGTTTGATATAATGTCCTCTAGGGTGTCCCTCTACTGGACAATGTTTGATATAATGTCCTCTAGGGTGTCCCTCTACTGGACAATGTTTGATATAATGTCCTCTAGGGTGTCCCTCTACTGGACAATGTTTGAAATAATGTCCTCTAGGGTGTCCCTCTACTGGACAATGTTTGATATAATGTCCTCTAGGGTGTCCCTCTACTGGACAATGTTTGATATAATGTCCTCTAGGGTGTCCCTCTACTGGACAATGTTTGAAATAATGTCCTCTAGGGTGTCCCTCTACTGGACAATGTTTGATATAATGTCCTCTAGGGTGTCCCTCTACTGGACAATGTTTGATATTGTGTCCTCTTGTCTGCCCTGATAGTGGAGAAAATGGGACAAATGGGGGACAAAATATGCCCTCTTTGCCCTCTAGGGTGTCCTTTCAGTGGGGGGACGGGACCGGAGGACCACCTAGGCTGCCACCGATGCCAGCATATTGGTTGTCCTCCTCGTTCTCCATGACTTCCTGTGCAGTGGCGCCCCTCAGACAGATTGAGTCCACCACTGTCTCACAGCATTTCCTCAGAAAGGTGGCCAGGCTTGAATCCGTCTCACATCATAACGAGTCCAAACGAGGAGGAGGGCCCGTTTGCTCGTGCAGGCGAGGGCGGAGGCTTAAGCCGGAGTAATCAAAACATCAATACGCTGACGCGTGAGCGCTCCAGCCGCCATGTTCAGCACAGTGAGGCCGAAGGGAGGGGGGGGCGGTTAGTTCACACGGCGCTCACTAGGGGGCAGGCAGGGCTAACGGTTCAGTCGGGTCGCCCTGCAGAGGAGATCTGCAGATGTTCGGGCCGGAACTCAGCAGCAGCAGGATGAATACGAGGTAACCGGGC